>JAQHUG010000302.1:1866667-1887278 GCA_028555095.1 Dicrostonyx torquatus | reverse complement strand
GAAGGCATCTATGGGCAGACGTGTACAGAGTGAGGGAGGAGGCTGGCACCGAAGGCATCTATGGACAGACGTGTACAGAGGGAGGGAGGAGCCTGGCACCGAAGGCATCTATGGACAGACGTTTCAGGGAGAGTGGAAAAGCAGAAGAGGTGTTATGAGTGGGGGATGGGATTGTGGGTACTAGGGCTCCTGCCTTACATACCTTGAAGTGAGGCTGGCTGTCCTAGGACACATTCCTGTCTGAGAGTCTCATTATGTATCCCTGGCCAGCCTTGAACTCAGTCCGCTTGCCTCCTCTCCCTGAGAGCTGAGATTACGGCTGTTCCACCTTGCCCGGCCCTAGATCAGAGCCTCAGCTCTCCCTGTTCTACACCACCCTGACAAGGACCCCACTGACCCCATAAGAGATCTTCACCTACCTCCTCGTTGGCCACTGACCCCCAGGGGCAGCCAGTCTGTCACAAAGAGAGAAAAAGGATGTGAGTGGCCCCAGCTCTCTCCATCGCAATGCTTTTCAAAGACAAACCAGAATACAGTGGAAAAATTGTATTTTATCTTGTGATTTTGACACAAGACCACTAGGCAATACATAAAACTAATGAAGCAAGAAAAAAAAAAGGCCCTCCAGAAAGACAAGTTCTTGATAACAAAATCCACTCTTGTTCTGCCCTGACTCAGTTTCCTCCCTTGTCCTCAATCCTAATCAGGAAGGGGCATGGTCCACAGGGGAACCTAGCAGCCTTCTGAGTGTGCCTTGCCTGGGCCCACAGCTCCCGAGTCAGCTGCACACTGGGCAGGGCAGAAGAACTGCTCTGTCAGCCTTCATCTGCCAGAAAGGGGGGGGGGAGGATAGAAAGGGAGCCTTCCTTCCAAGCCCAAGCTTGCTTTCTGTGGCAAAGTCTTGAGCTGGAGTCCATGGCACTTTTCTTTTGTGCGCAGGTGTCGCGGGACTTCCCTCACGTAGTAAATATACTTATGTGTCTGCCCGAGTGAGCGTTAGGTGTAAATGTGCGTGTTTTTGCAGATTTCCCTCAAGGATTTTTAAGGTGGTCTCTGGATGTTTGTGTAACTTCCTGTTCCTTTGGTGTCTGTTGAGTCATATATTTATATGCAGCTCTCCTTTCGTGATTAATAAGCACTGGGGTTTTAATCTCACACCAGTTTCTTCGGTGCCCCATGTCTAAGGTCACCTCTCGTCACCCTCCGTGCACTTGTCTTTGACGCGGCTATCTCTTCCCGGGCCCCATCAGTCTCAGTCCCCTGCCATCTAACCCCCAGCCCCTTGCATATGTAGAGCTAAGACGCTAATACGTTAAAGAATCAAACCAGGGACTCACCAGAGGGAATAATGAGAGCCATGACAAGCAGCAGAGACTTGGACCCGAAGAACGGCATGTCTAAGGAGGGGGAGGAGAGCAAGAACATGCATGATGGTGAGAGAGGGCGGAGTCTCACCTCTAGGGAAAGATGCCATGCACCCCTCTCCCTTTGCCACCCTCCAAACCCTCTCATTTTCTCTTTTCAGACCAAACCTTTGCTTATCTTTCTTCCAACATTCATTTCCCTCAGGTCTTTCCTTTGCTCACTTCTTATTCTCACTGCCGTGACTCTTCTACAGAGAATGTTTTTAATGTGAGTCTCCTTCCAAGTCTAGGCTGGTTTTGAACTCCTGGTCAAAAGGGGGTCAAGCCACCCCCCCTTCCTCAACCCACTGGGTA
This sequence comes from Dicrostonyx torquatus, assembly GCA_028555095.1. NCBI lineage: Eukaryota > Metazoa > Chordata > Mammalia > Rodentia > Cricetidae > Dicrostonyx > Dicrostonyx torquatus. Next base: position 1,885,560 of record JAQHUG010000302.1, on the reverse strand, counting down.
GCTGGGAATAAAGGCATGTGACCAGGAGGACCTTTTGTATCCTGATTAAGCCACACTTGGCCCTGCCCTGTAGCCTCCTTCACTCCTAACACCTGATCTTTCTTCTGTGGGTCTGTGTCTTTCTAAGTATCATCCGCTCTTCTTGGTGCACCCTCTCTTTTGAATTCCATGCATAATTGGGAGAGGGCTTGGTTCTCAGTCAGGGACATTCTTCACCCTTTAGTGTACACATGCACAGCCAGGCACACACAGACATTCCTTCTATATAGTTTGGAAACAACTCACTGTCAACAGTGCTCCGCTCTGTCCACCGAGTCCTCTGGCTGCTGGATGTGTCTGTCTGTTTCACGCTTACCCGCTGTTCCGCTTGGTCTGGGAAATAAGATGAACCCAGCCACACCCTTGGAAGGACTTCAGATTTGGCCTATTCTAAAACAATGAGATGAGGGAGAGCAAGGGGGAGAGAGAGGGAGGGAGGGAGGAAGAGAGAGAGAGAGAGAGAGGGAGGGAGAGAGGGAGAGGGAGGAAGAGGGAGAGAGAGAGGGGGGGGAGGGAGGGAGGGAGGAAGAGAGAGAGAGAGAGAAGAGGAGGCCAGGCCAGAGGCTTTGAAAGCAGTGTGTTACAATAAGGTTGGAATGAGACAGGAGATGGGAATTTGCATTCACTCACACCCTCATTCCAAAGGTTATGACCACACTGGAGAGGGAGCTCACTGCTCCCTCGAAGGGCTGGCCCAGGCCCACATCTGCCCTCCTTCCATTAGCCCACTTGCCCTCCCGCAATCTGGCCCCTGCTTGCCTTTCTTCCTTGGGTTCCTGTTTATCGCTCTTGCTTGGCGTGTTTTCCTGAATCTCTCCAGACTCTTTCTATCTCTCTTCCATAGTTGGATCATTACTCCTTTCTCTCTTTCCCCCTCCTCTCTTCCCTTCTCTTTCCTCTTCTCCCTTCCTCATCTCTCCCCTTCTCTCCACTCCCTTGTTTGAGTCAGGGTCCTGAACAAGCTGGCTGCAAACTCCCCATGTTCCCTGGGTAAGGCAAGAAGTGCTTAAATGACTGGGCCTCCAGCCTTCACGTCCCAGGGGTGCAGGATCAAATCCAGGGCTTCGCGCATGCTAGACAAGCATTCCACTGAGTTACATTCCTGGCCCTGTCTTCCTGGCTGACCTGGAACTTCTTATGTAGACCAAACCAGCCTCCAACTTGCATTTAGCCAAGTGCTGGGATTACAGACTTGCACTCCCATGTCTGGCCTTTGTTCGATATTTTTATATAACACATATTTTACAAGTTTCTACTAATACGGCCTCATGTTACAAAGAATAAGATTAATCTTCCTTTTCATATTTGCGTCGTCTGAACACTGTACATCTTTTGAAAGAACCTGTCATTTGGGAAGCAATGAAGAAAAGACAGCTAAAACGAAACAAGGCTTCCTTTCATACAGGTGAAGTACAGGACCTAGTTCATGTTTCTTTTTAAATACTCCTGAAGAGGCTGGGCATGGTGGCAGCACTAGGGAGGCAGAGGCAGGAGGATCTCTGTGAGTTCCAGGCCAGCTGGTTCACATAGGGAACTCCGGGACAGCTAGGGCGACATAGAGAGACCTTGTCTCAGAAGAACAAAATAAATAAATAAATAAATAAATAAATGCTTCTGAAGAAAAAAAAAAGCAGCTGAAAAATCTAAGGTGAATAAAAGTGTTGCTTGCTAAACGATCTCTGGCACCATTCTCTGTCTCTTGCCTAACAAGGGCCCTTTTCTGTCTTGTTCTTCTCTTGTTGTTTTCCTTGGTCCCCCACCATGATCATCACCAACACATCTTGCTACCTTCCCTAGAGCAACCCTCTTCCTTCAGGCCCAGCATAATCTGGCCTGCTGGCCTTTCTGTTCCTTGACATCTGCAACCGCTTGTTTGCCCTTTGTTCTGGAGTTCTTGCTGCTCCTCTGTGTTTTTTGTTTGTTTGTGTGTTTGTTTTGCGGGTTTTGTTTTTGTTGTTGTTTCTTCATTGCTTCTTTCCCGCACGTCCTTCTAGCACTTTGCAGGTCACCCGTTTGTCCCTTAGCTTACCTCTGTCTTCACTTCTGGCTTTGCCCAGTGCGTCTTAAGCCAACAAGACTTGTTCCCTCTGCTCCTCTGTCACTTCCCTGTGATCTGAGAGGGCTGTGTAAATCTCTGGTGTCACACGTAAATGTCAGAAGCCCCCAGCTTTCCTTTAGGAGCTGTGGCCTTGCTCAGTTTACCTTAGCTAGCCCTCACTTTCTTTCTCAAGGAGTACTGTTAGGTTGGTGTCTGCGCTTCTGCCCATACAAACTTCTCTGCAGCTTGGATGCCATCAGACACAGAAATTTATTTTATTTCATTTTTGAGAAAGGGTTTCTTTATGTAGCCTTGGCTGTCCTGGATGCTCTATGTCAGAGATTCTCAACATGTGCGTCATGACCCCTTTGGGTGTTGAATGACCCTTTCACGGGGTCCTCTAAGACCATCAGAAAACCATAATTTTACATTATGATTGGTAACAGCAAAACTACTGTCATGAAGTAGCAGTGACAATAATATTATGGTTGGCAGTCACCACAGCGTCAGGAGCTGTATTAAAGGAAGGTTGAGAACCACTGCTCTATGTAGACTGAACTGTCTGAACTCACAGAGATCCTCCTGCCTCTGCTTCCCAAGGGCTGGGACTAAAGATGTGCGCCCCAGTGACAGCATGGCAAATATTGATCTCTTACCCTCTCTGAGAAAAGTTGCTCTCAACTGAATATTTATCATCTAGCTGGTTTTTTTTTTTTTTATGCCATCAGGGCTGCATCAGTTGAGAAATGTTTAATGTAAATATATATATATCTTTCTGTTTTATTTTGTTTTTCGAGACATGTTATCTCTGTGTAGCTTTGGAGCCTGTCCTAGAACTCATTCTGTAGACCAGGCTGGCCTCGAACTCACAGAGATTCGCCTACCTCTGCCTCCCTAGTGCTGGGATTAAAGGCATGTGCCACCACCACCCAGTTGCACATCTTTTTTATACTGTTCAGTCTCGTCAGGGAGGGTCTGCCAGAGACCTTGATTTTAGTTAGCTGTGTACCCTGACCTCAGTGAGTTTTGTCTCAGTGCTTGTGTGAGAACCAAAGTTAGGTTTTAAGTTTTAATTATTGTGCCTTAGAGATCCAGGAAACAAAGATGCCTCTGATCTGCAAGCCCCTCACCCAAGGACAGACAGCTCCTGACACTCGAGGTTATTGTCTATGGCAGATAATAGGCCATGTGTTTTTACTTCCCTAAACAAATTTGTTTGCCCCAACTTCACTGGATGTGCTTATCACATGTGGGTGGGAGGTATGTAAGCAGGAAATATGTTAGGATATACACTTGCCCCTGATTGGATGTAGGCTGGAGGTATGTCAGGATGCATGCTTGCCTGTGATTGGAGGCAATGAATTATGAGTTTTCCTTCTTAAATTAATTAAATGAATTATGGGTTTTCCTTCTTCAAACCGTAACTCACGGTCATTTTCCAGGAACCTGGGTATGGACCTGGCCAGAGTCCAGCCACCTGGCCAGTATTTAATTAAAGCTTGCTTCAAATTTGTCTTTAAACTGTTGTGGTCTTATTCTCCATCAGTGAGATTAACACTTGCACAATTAAAGTTTTAGTCAGACCAGGTGGTCTCGCCTCTTAATTTTAGCATTAATTCCAAAGGTACCCATCCTTCCTCCATTTTGATCTGTTCTTTTAAAAATTTGTCCTCTAACAAATTAAAGTCTCCAAAATAATACTGAGTTTGATGACAGATATGGCCTCTAGACCAGTAATATTTTATTATCTTGATTCTTAGACATTGTGGCTATCTGTAAAATTTCTCACACTCACGATCCTAATTACACAGATACCACAACTGTATATATGTGTACTTCCAAGTGCCTGCCTTAGCACCAACGAATATTTGTTTCTCATTTATTTATTTATGTTATTGTTTCTGGTTTTTCTTTTCTCTTTTTTTTTTCTGAGACAGGGTTTCTCTGTGTAGCCCTTGCTGCTCCAACTCACTCTGTAGACCAGGCTGGCCCTCAAACTCAGAGGTCTGCTCGTCTCTGCCTCCTGAGTGTTGGGATCAAAGGTGTGGGCCATCACTGATGGTTCTTTCTTTAAGATAGAGTATCAATCACTATGTAGCTCTGCTGGCCAGGAACTCTGTAAAAATACACCGGCCTCAGCTTCCCCAGTGCTGGGGAGTACAGGTGTGCATCACCATACCCAACGTCACCTTTGAACCTTTTCCCACTGGAATATCTATTCAGCCTCACATCCGAGGATAAAGATAGCACTTGAGGTCTGCCAGGTGCCTTGGCTTATAAAAAGCTGGGGCATTGACAGGTTTCCAGACACTTTTCCAATATGGGGGAGCTCCACGAGGGAAGGTAGCAGCCAGTCCTGTCTTTGGCCTTGTGTATTTCTACATTTGTTTGTTTTTTGACACGGGGTCTCACTATTGTAACTCTGCTAGCCTGAAACTTGGTTGTTTGAGACAGGGCTTCTCTGTGTAACCCTTGCTGTCCTGGAACTTGTTCTATAGACCAGGTTGGCCTCAAACTCACCGAGATCTGCCACCTATTTTTGGTTTTGTTTATGTTTGTGCTTGTGGATCCTGGATCTTGGACTATCAATGACGAAGTGTCATAGGAAACCCTCCAAACCGAGAGGGATGTTCACTCTTCTTGTGCATACTTTTCTCTGGGATCATGTGATATGCAGACGGTACTCACTGATCCGGTCATTTGAATAGATTTATATCTGCACTCTGTGCTGGTTAGCGCTATGTCTGCTTGATACAAGTTAGAGTCACTTGGAAAAGGGGACTCTCAGCTGAGAACACATCCCACTGAGATCCACCCGTAGGCAGTGATGGATGCAGGAAGTCTAGCCTGTCTGGGATATTGCCACACCTGGGCTGGTGGTCCTGGGAGCTATAAGCAAACAGGCTGAGTGGTCCAGTAAGTAGCCCTTCTCTATGGCTTCCGCATCATTCTTGCCTCCAGGTTCCTGCTTCACATGAGTTCCTGCCCTGGCTACCCTTGGTGACGCACTGTTTATTACCCGCAGTGAAACCTGGAATAAACCCTTTCCTCTCCGGGTTGCTTCTGGCCATTGTGTTTCATCACAATAGAAACCCTGGCTGAGACACACATAAAGGAAGTGTTTACCTGACTAGAGCACACCAACTCTGGAGAGATAATTTTGACTTCCAGAAAGTCCAATCTAAGAAAGATGTACACGGACAATTTATCTTTGCGCACCTTATGCTATGTTGAGGATCCCGACAAGCTAAGTTAGAGATGAGTGCGGGGAGCAGAGACCCGGAGGAAGAGCGAGTAAATGCTGGGAGGGAGAGCAGGAGACTGGGTGGTTCGGGCTAGCTGGGGAAAGGGAAACACGGAAATCATCAGGAGAGAATACCGATTGCACTTCATGAGCCCTTCATGCCTCCAAGACCTAAAGGACCACCAGGTCTAGTGCCTAAGTGAGTCTGACTGTCAAACCTAGTTCCCGCTGGTTGCATGGTCTGGCTAGACAACAGATGTGATTGATTCTAGGTTGGGGAAAGTCAGGGAAGGCAGAGGTGGGGGTGAGGAAGAAACCGGAGTAGATTCGAAGTAGAGCTAAGGCAAGGCATTGAGCAGAGTCCAGTATGACAATCCTGTTTTCCTTCAGACAGATGAGAAAACTGAACCCAAGCCAATCGTCTGGCAGAGACAGCAATGACCTCAATGTGCTGGCCTACCCAGAGGCTACGGTTGAGGAAAGCCTCCCCAGACAGTAGGAGGGGGTGCTGTCCCCAGGTCCCTGAAGGAAGTCTGAGGCTGGGGCAGGGAAAACAAGAACAGAATGTTCAGGCGGGGCTATGGGAGAGGGCTCACGGAAAGGAGAGCCTCAGAAGAGAAGAGAGGGGTCAAGGCAGAGACAGCAGGCAAAGATAGGCACGTGTTGAGCTGTATAGACAGACTTTCAGGAATCCAGCGTGTGGGCTGGTGAAAGGGCAAGGCACACGAGCCTTTGCTGTGCCTGACCGGAGTTAGCTCCTAGGACCCACATGGTGAAAGTGCAGGACCAACGCCTGAAAGTTGGCCTCTCACTCTGTGCATGCACACACTTCTGTGCTCTTACACACACACACACACACACACACACAAAGAAAAATCAAAACAGGTATTAAAAAATTAGGGGGTGGCAGGATCGCATTACTCTGTTGATCTGAGTGGCCTGGAGCGATATTGTAATCCCGGTTGGCCTCAAATCCGCCAAGATCCACTTGCCTCTGCCTGCAGAGTCCTGGCAGCAAAGGCGTGCACCATCACCACACCCAACTCTAAATCCATTTTTGTTGCGGATCATGCCTTTGATCCCAGCACTGAGGAGGCAGAGGCAGGGGGAGTTTGTGGCATCATGGTGATTTACGGAGAGAATTCCAGGCGAGGCTAACCAGGTCTACATAGTGAGACCCTATCTTAATAAAGCAAACGAAAATCCAGTTTGTGCCTGGACTTCATAGCAAGACCCCCATCTGAGTTAAAAAACAAACGTAAGCAAACAAACCTACTAAAAACGTAAAAATCCGGTTTTAAGTTAACTTGCTTAATTTCTTCCCATAGCCCCTTTTCTTCATCTGTTTACAAAGTCTAAGCCCTGCTCTGTAGGTTTGGGGAGCACCAGATTTACTCTTCTCGGGGCGACTGTGTCCGTTCTATTTTATTGTGCCACCAGTTTATCATTTGATTACTTCAAGTCAGTTGCCTTGTTTTGTCTGTCTATCTGGATTTACTATCATTATGTGGTTTTGATAATTTTTGATAATTTTGCTTTTGTTTTTCAGAGCTGAGGCCCGAACCCTTGCTAAATGATCTAAGTCCCTAACCCCTGGCTACCTAAAGTCAGAATTAGCAATGGTAAGAAAAGAGCAAACGCTATCTAGGGATAAAAGCCTACACTTTAGCTTTTGTTCTTTTTAAATTTTAAAAATTATTTTATTTATTTATTAGTATTATTAGTGTGTGTTCCTGTGTGCATGCGTGTGCACTCATGACACAGCACACGTCTGGGAGTTAAAGGACAACTTCCAGGCATCTCCTTCTAGCCTATTCCAGGGATCAAACTCAGATCATGATGTTTGCCCAGAAGTACTCTTACCTGTCTCTTCCTAGTCTTGAAAGTCCACATTCATAGCTAGGGATGGAGCCGCTTTACTAAGCCAGAAGGATCACCATGAATTTAAGGCCAGCCTGGGCTACCAACTGAGACTTTGCTCACAACAACAACAACAAAGAAACCCACATTACTGAGATAGCCCTGGGTCTGGTGGCAGGCTTCCCAGTAGGGTTTCTGGTAGTGAGCATGGTCACTAGGACCCTCTAAGCTCTGGGGATTGTGGGGTGGAAAGTAGGGCAGCCTTCAGTCTTTGGTTTCCTTCCTGGAAGTTTCATCTACAGATTTCTGGTAATAAACTGCCAGGGTTTGGAGACGGACTCTCAGGTGGTGGGCATCTGGGGATCATACCACTGCCCTCACACATAGACCCATACACTAACAGTCCCCACTCCTCCCCACCCCCACCCCACCCTGCCCAGAAACAGAACAGACTCCGGAACTTGTAGTGTCAAGTGGCTTTAGTGACCTAGAGGGCATGTGGGTCACCTTGATGAGGCTGGTTCTCTGGGGCAACTGTGTGTGGCCTTCTGGCATCTGAAAATCTCAATAGATCACATGGCTGCAGTGGGATATGGACCATGTGGCTGCCACTGTGAGGCTACAGCTGGTGAAACTTTTGTTGCTGTTTGTTTGTTTTGAGACTAGTGTTTACGGCCAAGCCCAGGTTGGCCTGGCACTCAGGACCCTCCCAGATGCTAGGATTCCTGGCAGATGCTACCCTACCCAGTTGAAGCCTGTGCTGTTCTGAGGTTCTCTCTGGCCCTGGGGAAGAAGTCCTTGGACATCAGATCATCCTTGTATCTCACACTGGCTGGCTCTCTGGGGAAGAACGTTTTCCAGTAAGAGAACCCTCTGTTGAATGGACTGGCTGGTGTGCCGATGGCTTAACAGAGTCAGTCTCCGTCTGAGACACTCAGGAAATGTTTCATTTTAAAGAAAGTACCATAGAGAATGGGTAAAATGCAAAGAAAGAGAAGGGCGGCAGGGATGGAGTGGGTCTGTAAGCTGGCTTTTTTCAACTGTTTATTGGCCTATAAAGAATACACCCATTAGCTGAGGGCCGCTGGGCAAATGTACAGAAACATTACTGCAGTCCAATCCAATGAAATGAAATCCAGGGGCTAAATACACAAAAAATTCCCTTAAAAGGCAGGGAAAGGCAGGAGAATTATATGAGGCAGGGTGGAGGGGAGGGACAGGGAGTGGTGTGTGGCCAGAGATGAAGTCACGGCCAAATGCAAAACTTGGAATTGGTCGCCAGCAGACGTATGTCCTTAGAAAACCTGGGCTACAGAAAATTTTTGTTTGTCCATCAAGGCTCAGCCTAGATGCTGTCTCGTTCCCCAAACCAAACCTGGTCCCCCCTGTATCTCGGCCAAGCTAGCTTTATTTATGTAACCTCCTCCTTTTCATTGAATTCCTTCCCATATCGCTAATCTCCACTAGGCTGAGAGTTCCTATGTGGCCGAGGCTGAGCCTTACTCATTACTAGCTGACATAATGCTTAGCACATGAGAACTCAAACTTGCACTAATTGAATTAGTTGAGCTGGAGGCCTCAACAGTAACTTCAAAATGCTCAGCATCTTAGACAAATGCGGAGGGTGGAGGCTAACGTTTTAGGGAAGTCAGTGATGTGATAGTGTGTGGGGAGATCGCAAATGAAGTAAGTAGCTAATGGATAAAGCAGTCCGAAGCCAGCGGAGCTGAAGGAAAGGGGTGGAGACATTAGGCAACAGCTAGACTGGAAGCAAAGGAATTTGTCGTCAGGGAGGCTGCAAAATTACCGAATTACTGCATGTAAAACACACAATTTGACAAGATAAGATAATGATCAGTTACAACCCAGCACTCAGGACAATTGACACAAAAGGATTCCAGGTCTTAGGCCACTCACCCAATCTTGATCAAAACAAAACAATATAAAACCCATCAACCAACCAACTCCCAAACTCTCAACAACATAAAAAAATTTAAACAGTCTGATAAAATGGACAATTTACAAACTAGAGCAAGTCCTAGGAATTTGTTGATGAAAGGGAGACCTCCAGGGGCTGGAGAGACAGCTCAGCAGTTAAGAGCACTGACTGTTCTTCCAGAGGACCCACCATTATGTGGGGTCTGGGAATCAAACACAGACACACAGCCACCTACAACTCCAACCCCAGGGGATCCGATGTTCCCTTCTGGTCTCCAAGGGCACTGCACACACATGAGACACAGACATTCATTCAGGCAAACACTCACACACATAAAACAAAAATCTCAAAAAAAAAAGAGGGTTTTTAAAAAGAACCTCCAATTTCTTATTCCCAAATGCCCAGTACTCAAAAGCACCAAAGGCAGAGAAATTGGAATTTGAAAATATGGGAGAGAGGTCCTCAATTCATAAATAACACTAGCTTTCAAGATCAATGACATCAGAACATTTCTATAACTAATATGCAAGCTTTATATGCACTAGGCAGCATCTAAGATGGTACCCTCATGCTCTCCACCTCCCTCTCTCTGTGAAATCTTTTCCTCTGGAGTGTGGCTACCAAAAGCTATCGCTCCCCAGCCAGGGTTTCCGAAGGCACTGCGACTTCCAGTCTCTTTCCTTTCGTGTGTGTGCACGTTTGTGTCCCCCGCCCCGTGTGTGTGTGGTGTGTGTACACATGTCACCATGCATGTGTAGCAGTCAAACGACAGCTTTCAGTGGTGGGGTTCGCTTTCTACCGTATGGGTCCTCCAGCTTGGTGGCAGTGCCTTTATCCACTGAGCCATTTTTTGACCCTCTTTTCTGGTGGTTTGAGGTAAGATCTTACTGTGAAAACCAGGCTGGCCTTAAAGTTACAGTTCTCCTGCCTTAGATTACTGCATTCTGGGGTTACAAGTATGTGCCACCATGCTCAGCTTGGTATTCCCGCTTTTGTTGTTCTAACAAAGCTAACTGCTGTGCTGAGCTATTCTGTACGGTGCCCTAAGGTTCGAGCCAACAGTTAGGAACCTCCAACAGCCACATAATGGAGCTTGAAAGTGGATCTACTATCACCTGGACCTTGAAATGTCTGTGACTCAGACAATGCTTTTATAGTTTGAGCTATCCTGAGCCAGAGGTGTATGTGTAGACTCTAGACTGTACTCAAGATAAATGTGAACAAGATAAATGTTGCGTTAAGAAGCTAGGTTTGACGGGCAGTGGTAGCGCAAGCCTTTAATCTCAGGAGGCAGAGGCATGCAGATGTCTGTGAGTTCGAGGCCAGCCTGGTCTACAAGAGCTAGTTCCAGAACAGGCTCCAAAGCTACAGAGAAACCCTGTCTTGAAAAAAACAAAAACAAAACAAAACAAACAAAAAACAAAACCAAAAAATAAGCTAGATTTGAGTCAGTTGTGGTGCATGTCTTTGATCCTAGCACTCAAGAGGCAGAAGCAGGAGGATCTCTGTGAGTTCAAGGCCAATCTGGTCTACATAGGGAGTTCCAGGACAGCCAGGGCTACATAGTGAGACCCTGTTTGAAAAAACAAACAAAATCACCTAGAAAAGATGCTAGCTTTGGGGGTAAATAAATAATTAGTATATTATGTAATTATTATGCAACCTCAGTGCATATTTATTTCATCTACTAGATAGACATAATACTTACATTTTTGTAGCTATATATAGTCTATAGTAACTGGCAAATTAGCATATGTTAGTACAACATACTATATCCTGGACAAACAGGGATGTACCTATAGTCCCAAGTACCAAGGAGGCTGAGACAGGAGGATTGCTTGAGTAACATAGTGAGATTCCATCTTAAAAAACAATTGAGAGAAGCAGGAAAGAAAGTTGAATGGGTAAAAGCGCTTGTTGTGCATGCCTGGTCCCCAGGCCCTGCTAAAGGTGGAAAGAGAGGGTGATTTTAGTTGTTTTCTGACCTCCATCCTCCCAGGGACATCAATTCCCACATATGCCACCCCCATGATAGATTTTAAAAAATAGCTAAGAGGCTGACTGCCGAGCAGTTAAGAACATTTTCTACTGTCGCAGCTATTGGACTGGACCTGAGTTCAGTTGCCAGCACTTACATGGGGGCCCAACTGCATAGATCTTCAACCCCAGGGGATCCTACACCCTCCTCTGACCTTGGCAGGTACCTCATTCATGTGGACACACACACACACACAAACACACAAGTATATACACATACACACAAATAAAATCGAATCTTAAAAATAACAACAACAACAATTTAGGGTCAGCAAGATGACTCTGTGGGAAAGGGTACCTGCCCCCAAAGCTGCTGACTTGAGTTGGATGTCTGGGATCCACATGGTTGGAGGAGAGAAGAACACCCCACAAGCTGTCCTCTGACATGTATGCCCCCAAGTAAATAAATCAAGTGTGGTGGTACATGCCTATAATCTCAGCATTTGGGAAACTGGAGCAAGAGCTGGAGGCCACGTTGGACCATATTTAGTGAGAACCTCTAAATAAATGCAGAAAGTAAAAGCAAATGCTAGCAAATACAGAATGCTATAAAACATCACCAAAATGTGCTGTAAATAAATGAGATTGTTTTAAAAGATTCGTTTTGAAATTAGTCATTAGTATTTGTTTCTGTGTTGGGATAAGATGACCTTGAAGTTCAGAGGCGATGGATCTTCTGAAGCCAGAGCCATGCAGTCATGAGACACCCGACGTGGTGCTGGGAAGCGAACTGAGGTCCTCTGCAAGAGCAACAAGTATTCTTAACCCCCAGCTATCTCTCCATCCCTCCACAGCAGGCTGATAAGTCGACCCTCCCACACTAGTGTTGATACTTTTTGTAGTCGCTGCTTTTACAGTGCTGGGGGTTGAGTTTGGGCGAACTCTTTATCACTGAGATGCACTCTCAGACCTAGTAATAGACAGGGTTTATAGAGCATTAATTATATTCTGGATTTCGCTAGCTGTGAACAGTTTCCAGATGGTCAAAAGAGACACAGATAACAAGTAGGAAAAAAGAGAAAAGACTGTGGCAGAGTTTATTTTGGAGTGGAGTTTTTAATGTTTGAATAAGTTCCCAAATAAAAACTGTGGATATTTAAAATTATTTTACTCATTTTATAAACAGGAGAATTTCGACACACTAGCTCTATTGTAATATAGAAGAAATAATACACAACATTTTGTTTATATTGCTTACAGTTTTTTAAAAACAATTTGTATTTATTAGTTTTTTTTATTGTGTGTAGGCATGCCACAGTTTGCCTGTGGAGGTCAGAGGCAAACTTGCAGCTCTCCCCTTCTACCTTTACCTGGACCATGGGGAATTGAACTCAGAACTTTAGGTTTATGGGCCAAGCACCGTTGAGCTCATCTTCCTGTTCCCAGCTCCTTTTAGACAGGGTTCCATGCAGCCCAGACTAGTCGTGAGATTTACAGTACAGCTGAGGCTGACCTTGAACCCCTGATCCGCTTGTTTTTACCTGTCTTGTAGTGGGAATATAGGTGTGAGCAACCACGTTCAACATTGCTTCCATTGTAACGAAAGCTGTGGAAATTCTCTTTGTGATACTGACTTGACAGTGACTTAGACTAGATATATTTCTAGAGGAACAATGGGCTGGAAGGTTAGTAAAGGTTGGGAGCCGGGACTTTGGTTCAGCACCACAATAACAAAACAAAAAAGAAGCTGGGCGGTGGTGGCACACACCTTTAATCCCAGCACCTGGGAGGCAGAGGCGGGCAGATCTCTGTGTGTTTGAGGTCAGCCTGGTCTACAGTGCAAGTGCCAGGATGGGCTCCAAAGCTACACAAAGAAACCCTGTCTCGAAAAAGAAGGAAGAAAACAAAACAAAAAAAAACCCAAACCAAACAAACCAAAAAAACAGAAAAACAAAACAAAAAAATGTTGGAACTGAGCGCCATTCTAAAACAACTTGGCATTTGTTTGCTGGTTCCAGAGGCCTCCAGTACTTTTGGTGTGTTGTTTTGTTTCTGTAATGCTGACTATTGGTGTCCCTGAGAATGACGGGCAGGAGTGCTGCCCTTCCAAAGTCTGCTGGCTGCACACCATGAATGTTGGCAACTCTCCCCTCGAAGATCCTTCTCTTTGATTCCCTTAATGGTTGCACCAGGTAAATGATAATAAAACATCCATTTATTACTTTCCACAGTTTTGTGTGGATAAGGTCGATTCTGCTTTATATGGCATTAACTGACCTGCAGGGATGGGCAATAAGATTCAAAGACTAAGCCGGGCCGTGGTGGTGCATGCCTTCTTGGGAGGCAGGTGGATTTCTGTGAGTTCGAGGTCAGCCTGGTCTGACCAGGAAAGTCAGAGCTGTTACACAGAGAAACCTTATCTCAAAAGTAAAATAAAATAAAATAAAATAAAATAAAAGACTAGTTGGCAGCAGCCCGCGGGCTTTCCTGGTTGGGAGATGCCTTGGTCTCTTCCATGTAGCATCTCCTGCTAGCTCCTTTGTCCATCTGATAGCAACCCTGTGCATTAAAGAAATCACTGTAGGGGGGGACTAAGATGCTTCCACTGCCCCAAAGTCACAGTGTCCATTCTTCCTGAGAGAAAGGGTAAAAAACGCACCGGCATCTTTAGTTCATCAGACTGCCTCTTAGGTTACGCTGACTCTTCCAGCAGGCTAAGGTTAAGTGCCAAACAAGGAATACTTGTATTTTGACTGGTCCATGAAACCAAATTCACTGCTTTCCATAACTCTGAAGAAAACTGTTAACAAGGACCTCTTTGTTGTTCAATAAAAGGAACATTTCAGTATTATTTTCCTTAGCGTCAGAGACTGCTGGCTGCAACCCACACCTTGAAACAGCCTCGTCTCTTGATATCTGTATTATGTCTTCTAAAAAAATACTTAGTATTAGCTTATTTTTTTTCTTCGCCTCTTTTTTCCTTTTGCCCTAACTTTCTTAGAACTCTTTTTAATCCCAACACTCAAGAGGCAGAGGCAGGTGACCCCCTATGAATTTGAAGCCAGCCTGATCTATGTAGCAAATTCCGGGACAGCCAGGCCTGTTACACAGAGAAACTCTGTCTCAGAAAAACAAACAAAGAATTTGAGGGAGGGAATTTTATTTTGCTCACAGTTTCAGAAGTGTTGGTTCATTCTTGCTTGAGGGACTGGTAGAACAGAGTGGCTCCCTGCATGGTGGCCAGAAAATAGAGAAAAAGATACAGTGTAGACCTCAGAGATACATCCCTAGAGCCCTTCTTCCTGCAATAGTGTATGGCAATAATGTCATCTGCTTTGCTTCCATTTGTCAGACTGAGGATCGTGGCACAAACCTGTAGTCCTGGCACTTGGGAGGCAGAGGCTGGAGGATCAAGGGTTAAAGGTCACCTTCTGCAATATATGGAGTTTGAGACCAGACTGACTGATATGACACCCTGTTTCAAAAAAGACATAACTTAGTGGTTAAGATCACTGGCTGCTCTTCCACAGGATCCGAGTTCAATTCCCTTCCAGTCCCAGGGTCCATCGTCCTCTTCAGGCCTCTATGGGCAGGTGATACACAGACACACACTAAGAAAATGGAGGGGAGGGAGAGGGAACTGGGATTGGTATGTAAAATAAGATTGTTATAAAAAATTAAGTCTGGCGGTGGTGGCGCACGCCTTTAATCCCAGCACTCGGGAGGCAGAGGCAGGAGGATCTCTGTGAGTTCGAGGCCAGCCTGGCCTACAGGAGGCCTCTGAGGGTACTTCATGCAGCTGATGCGCACACACAGGCAAAACACCCATGCACACGAAATAAAAACCAAAATAAAAAGAAAGCAAGAAAATGGAGTCTCATGTCCTGCCCATCTTCTCACTTAGCTCGATTTTGTTGTTGCTGTTTAGAGACAGGGTCTCCATGTGGCCTTGGCTGGACTGGAACTCGCTATGTAGATCAGGCTGGCCTTGAACTTGCCAAGATCTACCTACCTCTATCTCACTTGTGTGTCATCATGACCAAAAAGCTGCAAGTTTTAATTCTAGTCTCATGCTGAAACCTGAAGGCAAGGCCTTCTAACAGAAATGAGACCAAGCCACAGTTACTTCATTTACTTACAAGACAGTCAAGGCTACTTCTTTGACACTGCAATGTTAATTGAAGGGAACACTGACCAAAATTTGAGGGGAGGGGTGGCCTAGAGTCATCATCTCCTGTAAACATCTGGGCTTTATGACAGGGCTTGGAGGTCCATTCCATGCTGAAGTTGTCAAGAACCAAAAAGGGAGGATGGAAGAAACACCTGCTCCCATGGGCAGCGTGCCATGTTAATACTGCGTTCTATTCTTGGAAAAAGCATTTCTCCAGTGATCGACATGTTTATAGGAAGAGCATAGTAAAGTCTGACTCAACGGTTGAGTCAACAAAGAGAGCAGACATAAGACTGAGCTACCAGTCCCTTTGTCCTGTTCTAGCTGCCGTCACATATGCATAAGCTTCCAGGGAGAAGCAGTGCCTTGGTCTTTGGTCTTTTGTTTTTTTTTTTTCTGAGACAGGGTTTGTCCGTGTAACCACCCTGCCTGCCCTGGAACTCTGAAGACCCACAGAGATCCATCTACTTCTGCCTCCTGTGGGCCTCCATGGCGCAGTGAAGTGTTTTGATTTTGAGACTAGGTCCTGCTATACAGCCAAAAGCTGGCCTGGAATTCAAAATCCTGCTGCCTCTGCCTCCTACCTGCTAGGATTATAGTCATATGCCACTACCTCCTGTTCAAACGTTGATGTTTTTAGCAGAAGTAACCTTCAAATTTTTATTGCCAAGTAACACTTTTTTCCTTCTAAGTCCTAGTCAGATGATCTTCTTAATAACTTTATATTCTATGAGGGGTGGGGGAAAGTGGCATACACTTTTAATCCCAGCACTCTGGAGTAAGAGGCAGGTAGATCTCTATGAGTTTTAGGCCAGTCTGATCTACAGAGCAAGCTCTAGGACAGCCAGGGTTATGAATCATGATTAATAATAAAAAAAACCCTCAGGGTCAGAAATTGGGGTTCAGCCTGAAGATCTGAAAGCAAAACAGGCAGCCACTGGCTCTTACCTCGACCTCAGTCTGAAATGGCGATCCTTCCTCCAGGAATCTCAGAATGAGACTGCATCTGAGCGCTGTCTCCCCATGGTTTATATTGCTTTCTAGGAATGGGATTAAAGGTATGCACCACCCGATTTCTATGGCAACTAGTGTGGCTACCAGGATTAAAGGTGCATATCACTGTGGCTACTGGGATTAAAGGTGTGTGTTACCACAATCTGGTCTGTACGGCCGACCAGAGGAACTGTTTGACTCTCAGATCTTCAGGCAGTCTTTCCTTATTAAAATATAATTGATGCCGGGTGGTGGTGGCACACGCCTTTAATCCCAGCACTCGGGAGGCAGAGGCAGGCGGATCTCTGTGAGTTCGAGGCCGGCCTGGTCTATAAGAACTAGTTCCAGGACTGACTCCAAAGCTCAGAAAAACTCTGTCTCGAAAAACCAAAAAAAAAATAATAATAATAATTAAAAAATAAAAATAAATAAATAAATAAAATATAATTGAGCTGCCACTACAGGGTTACAACAGAGAAACCCTGTCTTAACCAAACCAAAATAAAATAAAATAAAATAACTTCACCTCCATCCATTCCTGTCATTTTCTCCATCCTTCAGTCAATGTCCTAACAGAGTTCCAGACCATCTCCTTCTTCCCACCCTGCCCCCATCTTTGCCCCCAACACAAAGCAGAAATAGTAACTCTCTTTAGCACTAATTCGGTTAAATTACTCTCTGAAGACAGCTACGAATGTAGGTATACATCTTAATCACAGCACTTGGGAGGTAAAGATGCCTAATTCAGCATTAGTGCAGCCATGACAGGCCGCAGGCTGATGATAGTGGGATGAGACCTCACCCTTACAATAACTAGGAAAACTCACAAACTGTACCCGGCAGGGGACCAGTCAGAACTGAGACAAACCATTACTAGATGCCCCAAAACATTAAGAGTGGCTTACAGAACTTCTATATAGGTTGCTAATTTCCTTGAGGCAATACTAGTACCAATCCCCATTTGACAAGACTTCAAATTGCCTAACTCTTGCTGATCAGGGGTTCAGCCCCCATCTGAACTCAGAATTCCCTTATCCCCTCATCCTTTAGTCCTTAAAATCCCTGCCATAACTGAACGCAATGCTCTTCTGAGCCAATGCTATGTTGGAATGGATGGAGAGTCCAAGCTCGAGCTTGCAATAAAGGCTCTTTGCTTTTGCGTATGAATTCGGGCTCCTGATGGTCTCTGGGGAAGCTCATGACATGGACATAACTTTTGAGAGCTCATCCGGAATCCCAAGACCCACCGGAACCCCTAATCTGTGAATCCTTCAACCGACTGGTGGATGTCTGCTTTTGTCCGTTTGTCTTGTTTGGTTTCACTTTGTCTTGCAACGTTCTTTGACTGGGCCCATTTCTGAGTTGCCTGAAAAGTCTGGGCAGATGTGCTGGAGGACCGCAGGTCGGGAACTGGAAGATGACCGTGGACCCTTCTGTATGGGATTGGAAATGGCTTCTCTGAATAGATGAGGAGGGGGTCACGCCCAGTCAATGGGCGACAAGCCAACAAGCTATTGTCTTGGTTTCAGTTTTTCCTCCAGTGGTCAGGAGGAATCTGCAACCGGCCCAGGTCAGAAATGAAGCAGGTCAGTACCTCATCTGCCTCCTGGGCCAGACTGAAAGGGCAGTGGGATGTCTGGTTTATTTCCTCTCCCACTCTATTGGTTGTCCTTAGAGCAGCAATCTGTCCATGTCTGTCAGTTTGTCTGGAGTTTTGTTTAGTTGCTTAATTGTTGCTCTGTGTTTCATATTCAAAAAGAAAAAAAAAAGTGGTTCTTTTACAAAACCCGACAAGCTGGCTCTGCTGTGGGAGCGCTGCATTAGCAGCTCCTTTAAACCGAGGATCACTGCTGCCCGTGCTGCAGCCTGAAATGATTTAACGACAATATATGGTTACAGAATGCAGTACTTGCGCTGTGGGCAGCTTTCTCCTGCGCCCATGAGAACTGGAGCCAACAGGTAACAAGACACCCCTCCTTAAAATTATAGCTGGAGAAAAAATAGTATCTGTCTGTTTTAATGTTTAAGTGCATAAATATAGTCACTGCATGCTATTGTCTGACCGGCCTTGAGTTATGAGTTTACTGTGTGCTCTGTGTCTTGGTTACAGCTCAGGTGTTCCTGTTGCAGCCAGCCACCCAGGCTCAACATTTATCTCTGGGCATTCTGGCCATTAAAACTAATGTAATAAGGACTCAAATGTCAATTGAATATGAGTAATATTAACATTGTTTTAGACTGCTCTGTTTATTAAAAAGCTGGCTTGAAAATTGAATTATGGCTCACCATTTTTCAGACCCAGACGGATTTTTAAAGTCTTTGTCTGGGGTCAAAAATTGGCAGACAGGAAGAACAAGAGCAGAGCAGCCAAAAAAGTTATTGGTTTATAAATGTATTAGACACGGTTAAAAATCTGTTGCAGCATGACTAATAAAAACGCAGAGACAGATATTGGGGTTCAAGCTGTGTGGCGGCCCACAGATGTGAGCCTGTTCCACCTTGACTAAAGGTCAGAGAGTTTGAACCCCTTTTTGCTCTTTCAAAGTTGTTGACAACAGGGGTAGCTACAAACAAGAGATCCTGGCCTAGGGTGTGGTTAATTAGTATTTTGAGTGTAAAGTGCGGATCTGCT
>JAQHUG010000302.1:1765914-1791452 GCA_028555095.1 Dicrostonyx torquatus | reverse complement strand
GGGCCTAAGCTAGCCAGGCAGCTGGGAACCAACAAGCAGCTGCTCCCTACAACAGATGATACTATGCTTCTAGACATTTCCTGACTGTCCATTTACCTTACAACTGTATTTTCTCAGATTTTATTAAATAAGCACGCTCCTTTAAATGCTAGGAAAACTGCCAGGTGGTGGTGGCACACACCTTTAATCCCAGCATTTGGGAGGCAGAGGCAGGTGGATCTTTTTGAGTTCGAGGCCAGCCTGGTCTACAAGAGCTAGTTCCAGGATAGGCTCCAGAGCTACAGAGAAACCCTGTCTCAAAAAAACAAAATAAAAATAAATTATAAAATAAATGCTAGGAAAACTAACCATTTCATTTTACAGGGACTCTTTTAAAATAGTAAATGTTGAGGCCAGTGAGATGCTTTAGCTGGTAAGGTCACTTTGCAGTCGGGAAGACAGTAAATCTGGGTATTCCATGGACATGGCATGCAGTCTTGAGCCCATGAGGCAGGAATTGTACCCTTTCCCTGCCTAGGATCAAAGAATGAGCTACAGGACTTAGCTGTGAGATACTACGTTGACCATTCCTAGCAATATAAACTATTGAGGAATATGTGTGTCCTCCACAGATATACACTTCCTGCTTTTCTGGTCATGAAGCTGAGTGTGTAGCAGCACCCCTGTGATATTCTTCACAAAGGTTCCCATCTGCCTGGGTAACAGCTGTCTGGTTGGGGCTGCTCAGCAAGTGTAAAGCATTATTATTATGTATATAACATTCTGTCTCCATGTATGCCTACACACCAGGAGAGGGCACCTGATCTCATTATAGATGGCTGTGAGCCACCATGTGGTTGCTGGGAATTGAACTCAGGACCTCTGGAAGAGCAGTGAGTGCTTTTAACCTCTAAGCCATCTCTCCAGCCTCTAGAGACTTCTTATGGAAAATGTGTTGCCAATTTTTTTCTTAAAGGAAAATATTTTATTTATTAAATTTATATTTATTTATATGTTGAAAAATTATGTCAACAACAGTTGACATTACTATTGACAAAATGTTTTTGCTTCCCCAGTAACATTTTATTATGATTGGGGCAGCAGTTGTCACTTATTGGAAAGTTTATCATACAGTAAAATTAGTCATCCCTGAAAAGATGAGGTTCAAGAACCCAAGTGTGAGACCAGGAACTGACATGGTTCTGGAATAAAAACAGTGAATACAAGTGTTATTTGCTCAGGAAAACTAAGACTGTCTCAGTTGTTCTGATTGACTTCTGAGTGAGCCCTTGTAACCGTGAAAGCCTTGTGTGATCATGACTTCCTAGTGAGCACTTGTGCCATTTGTAGCAGATACAGTGCTTGGTTGGCTACGCACTTTGCCTGGCCTTGTGTGGTTGTCCACAGGGAAGAGAGTGCAGCATAACACTTCAGAAAGTATCTTCAGTGGGGCTGGAAAGATGGCTCAGCAGTTAAGAGCACTGGCTGCTTTTCCAGAGGTCCTGAGTTCAATTCCCAGCAACCACATGGTGACTCACAACCATCTATAATGAGATCTGGTGCCCTCTTCTGGCCTACAGGCAGAATACTGTATAAATAAATACAGGGTTTCTCTGTGTAGTATAAATAAATAAATCTTTATTTTATTTTATTTTGATTTTTCGAGACAGGTGTTTCTCTGTGGCTTTGGAGCCTGCGCTGGAACTAGCTCTTGTAGACCAGGCTGGTCTCAAACTCACAAAGATCCGCCTGCCTCTGCCTCCCGAGTGCTGGGATTAAAGGCGTGCGCCACCACCGCCCGGCATCTTTTTTTTTTTTTTTTAAAAAAAAAAAAAATCTTCAGTGAAGACTCCAACAGTGTAGGTTTGCTTTGTAAATTTTCCATAACTATGGTTAAAGTAAAAATCTTTGTTTGTAGCTGGGTGCAGTGGTGCACGCCTTTAAATTCCAGCACTCTTGAGGCAGTGGGAGTCAGAGGCAGGCAGGTCTCTTGAGTTGGAGGCCACCCTGGTCTACAGAGTGAGTTCCAAGACAGCCAGGACTACACAGAGAAACCCTGTCTTGAAAAAAATACACACACACACATACAAATTCAAGCTTTGTAGAAAGGATGTTTTGGCTAGGCCTAGTTGCATGGTTTTAATCCCAACACTTGAAAAGTTTTGCAGGAGAATTGTGTTTTAGGTTTCTGGGCTACATAGTGAGACCTTGTCTCAAAGCAAAAAACATACAAAAACTCTTTCTGTTTAAGGAAAGGAAACGTAAGTTTGTAACTTGTAGGCTGTATAGGGTATTCCATATGGGGAAAATAAAACATTTTGTATTATGATAGGTGGTTATCTTCTAATAAGATTTAAGTATCTTAACTAGCACAATCATTGTGTTGTAGGCTTTTTTTCCCCTTGCTTTTTGGACAGCACAGGCATTTACATGCATTTGCACTGTATTTGATAATGTAAAGTATACAAGAGGGTGGATGCAGGTACACAGAATACTTCACACTTTGCTATAAGGGCTTTGAGCATCTATTGATGTGCTCTGTAAGTGAGGACTATGGCTCGGATTGGGGTCTAGAGGTAGTCTTCTCTTGAGGGGCAGCTCTTCTCAAAGTTTATTAGTTTTGTCAAATTTGGGAGTGTTGGGGGAGATAGGGTCTCAGTTTGTAGCCCAGGGTAGCCTAGAATTCACTGTGTAGCCCACAGAGAAAGATCTATTTGTCTTTAAAAAGACCTTGTAAACTTTCCCTGCTTTATTATCAAATTGTGTTTGAGCAGTAAACTATTTGCTTTTCAGAAAGACAATTTTCAACTGTTTGACTCATGATTCGGACTGAGAAGTAGCACTCTGGGAAAGGCATTCTCTTTTTTGCATTAGTAAAATAAGTTTGTTTCAAATGTGTATTTAAAGAAGGGATACAAACGAGTAAGTGTGCTCTCCTTGAAATGGTGGCATACAGTGATGGACAAATACGGCATTTGTTTGCGTTATGTAGAGACCTCTTTGTTCATTCTTTTTTTTAATTTTTATTAAAATCTCTTTATTAAAATGACTCCTAAAATGCTAGTTTTTGCTTATGTGATAATACATGTATTTTATTATCTATATAACAATAAAGCAACAGAAATTTTAAATATGCAGATAAAATAAACTTAGTGAGTTATTTATGGGGGGAAGTAGGATAAATATTGTCAATGGTTTTTTGCCTTCAATGAAGAAAAATTTATTTTTACTTTTTGTGCATCGGTGTTCAGTCTGCATGTATGTCTGTGTGAGGGTGTTAGATCTTAGAGTTATAGACAGTTGTGAGCTGCCATTTTGGGTCTGGGAATTAAATCCTAGTCCTGGAAGAGCTGCCAGTGCCCTTAACCGCTGAGCTATCTCTCCAGCCTCAAATATTGTCAATGATTTTTAACACCTATTTTATACCAGGAAGGGAAATTGATTTTATATTAAAAATTTTTTAGGATTATTGTGCATATGAATGTTTTGCTTGCATGTACATCTTTGTACCATGTGCATGCCTGTTGTCCACATGTGATACCAGGTCATAAGAGTGTTGAATGGAACTGGAATTGTGGATGGTTGTGAGCCAGCATGTGGATGCTGGGATTAACCTCAGGTTATCTACAGTAACAAGTGTTAACTGTTGCGCCATATTTACTGCCCCCAAGAATTGGAATTTTAAAAGAAGGATGAAACAGTGAAAATAGAATAAGCAAATCAGATTAAGTATATTCCTGGGCAGAATATAATATTAATATAGGGAAATTGTAATGGAGGTATGATGTGTTACCTGTTGTACTGCTAGCTTTCTCAGGGAAGATGGAGAGATCTTTCTTGAGGATGTTTGTATTTTTAGTGGTATACAAATGAGGAGAAGGCATAGTATTTCTCCTTTGTTTTTGATTTAAATAGGGTTACTGAGGCCAGCCTTAAATTCTCTGTGCAGCTAAAGATTGAGCTCCTGATCCTCCTGTGTCTGCCCTTCCCCCTCCCCCTACTTCCCCAAGTACTTAGATTGGCTGGAACTATTTCTCTCCATGTCTTGTTTGTTTAATTAGCATAAAACTACATTTACTTGAAATCATGAAGTCTATATGATTTCATCAATCTCACGTGTATTTTCTTTTCCATTTAGATAAAAGTTTACATTCAAATAATCCAGAAAAGGAACAGCAAGTATATCGAGATGTGTAGCTCCGTGACTGCCAAGCTGTGGTTTTTGACAGATCGACGGATCAGAGAAGACTATCCGCAGAAAGAGATCTTACGTGCTCTGAAGGCCAAATGTTGTGAGGAGGAACTGGACTTCAGGGCTGTAGTGATGGATGAGATGGTGCTGACAGTTGAGCAAGGAAATCTGGGTAAGACTATAAGTGCTCTTTCAGACTTTGCTTAGAATGTGGTAAGTTTAAATTTCTGGAATAATGAGAAGTGAAGTCATAACAGCTTTATCATAAGTGCCGTCACTCACAGAGACATAGGAGCACTAGTATTTCCTAAATTGTATTATATATGAAAGAGTAGAAAAGAAATCTTAAAAAAATGACTTTGTAGGATTTTTTTTTGACTTTGTAGTTTTTATGTCTTTAATTCCTGTCTTATTTTTTTTCCTTGAGACAGGGATTCTCTCTGTAGCCCTTGCTGTCCTGAAACTTGCTGTGTAGACCAGGCTCACCTAGAGCTCAGATTGACACCTGCGTCTACCTCCATAGTACTGGGATTAAAGGAGTGTGCCACCACTGTCTGGTTGAGAAGCTGTGTCTTTAAAAAAACTAATTTTTTAAACTTATCTACAAACTTTAAATCCCTTTAAGTACTGGTAAGAAAATTTGTAATTAACCAGTGGGAATTCTGTTGATTAATTAGTTTCCATGTGATTCTTACTTTCATTTTTCTTTACGTAATATCTACAGCATTGATTGAAATATCTTGTTATTTTAAAAACCCAGCAGTGTGCACACCTTTAAGCCTAGCACTCAGGAGGAAGGGAAAGGCATATCTCATGAGTTTCAGGACAGCCTGGTCTTCAAAGAGAGTTCCAGGACAGCCAGACCTGTTACACAGAGAAACACTACAAACGAACAAAAAAAGGATTTGATTCAACTGGTGATAGATGTATTTATCTATCATATATTCAGAAAATAGCCTGGACATGGTGGTACATTAGAGGTGAGGCCAGAGTTCAAGGCCAGTATGAGCTACAGAGTAAGAAAGAACCTGTCTCTACGAACAAAAGTAAATAAATATTAAACAGAAATAAGAAAACCAGGTGGTAGTCTTTGGTTTTCTAACCTTTAAAAAATGTGTGCTACGTAACCAAAATTTGGGAGGTAGACTTGAACATCACTCTGGTTGTCGGCTCCACAGGACCTAGAATTTCCTAAGATACATGCTCTGTGCATTCCTGTGAGGCATCTTCTTAACTAGGTTAGTTCATCTGTTAAAACCCACACGAACTGTTAGCAGGGCCATTCCTTAGGCAGGGATCATTCATTTATGAACTTCTTGTGGATGTTGTGGATGTAGACATTTTTAGTCTTTTTTTTTTTTAAATGCATGAGTGTTCTGCATACATACCTGCAGACCAGAAGAGGGCATCAGATACAATTATCAATAGTTACAAGCCACCATGTAGGTGCTGGGAATTGAACTCAGGTCCTAAGGTCCTGGCTGAAGGTCCTCTGGAAGAGCAGCCAGTGGCCAGTGTTCTCAACCATTGAGCCATCTCTCCAGTCCCCATTTTTAGTCTTCTACATTTTTTTATATTTATTGTGTGGATGTTTTGTCTGTATGTATGTACGTGTGCCACGTGTATGCCTGGTGTCTGTGGAGGTCAGAGGAGGGCTTTGGATCCTATGTTGGTGCTGGAAATTGAACCTTGGTCCTCTAGAGGAGCAACTTGTATTTATCTTCAGAATATTTTGTATTTATATGTGCAAATAAATTTATTCTCAAATTTCCCCTTAATACATTTTATATATATATATAAATATATATATATATTTGTACTTTTTCATTTCTGATTGTAAGTATATTATACCATCTTTTTAAATAGCAGTTATATTATTCTGGCATGTATAATTTAGTTAATAAGTCAGAATTTTTGCTTTTTTTTAAGAGAAAAATGTCTATCTTAATCCAATATTAACAACATAGTGATTTGATTTTGAGATCTAAGCTTTTGTGTTTTATTTTTATTTATTTATTTATTTTGGTTTTACCAGAAATGGTTTCTCTGTGTCATCTGGTAGTCCTGGAACTCACTCTGTAGACCAGGCTGTCCACAAACTCAGACTGACCTTTGCCTCCCAAGTGCTAGGATTAAAGGCATCACCACCGTCTGACTTGCTTTGGTATTTTATTGTTCCTTTAATTTTTTTAAAGATTTATTTATTATGTATACAACATTTTGCCTCTATGTATGCCCCCACACCAGAGGAGGGTGCCAGATCTCATTACAGATGGTTGTGAGCCACCATGTGGTTGCTGGGAATTGAATTCATGACCTCTGGAAGAGCAGCCAATGCTCTTAACCACTGAGCCATCTCTCCAGCCCTATTGTTCCTTTATATTATTACTTTTTTGCATTTAAAAATACTACTTAAATATAAGATTATAATATAATTACATCATTCCTTCTATTTCTTCCTTCCAAACCCTCATATCTTTCCTTGATCTTTCAGATTTATGTCCTTCATTAATTATTGGTACATGAATATATGTAATATATACATGCATATTCCTAAATACACAAAATACAACCTGCTCAGTCTATAATGTTACTTACACGTGTTTTTTTTTTTTTTTTTTTGGTTTTTCGAGACAGGGTTTCTCTGTAGCTTTTGGAGTCAGTCCTGGAACTAGCTCTTGTAGACCAGGCTGGTCTTGAACTCACAGAGATCCGCCTGCCTCTGCCTCCCGCGTGCTGGGATTAAAGGCGCTTACACGTGTTTTTAGTGCTCATCATTGGTATTGGGAAATTAATTAGTGTGCTTTTCCTGGGGAAGACTTTTCCCTGGCTCTCAAAATCTTTAGTTGCCTATAGGTCTTGTTTAGGGTTGAGGCCTCTAGGGCTTTCTCCCGTCTTCATTAGCATGTCTGTTGCTATTGTCCTTATTCAGCTCATGTTTAGACAATCATGTTGGTGAAACTTAATGGGTATAGCTTCTGACATTAATAGGAGACACAATTTCACAGCAAACACCTTGGTCTTAACATCTCTCGATCCCTTCTCCTGTGATTGAATATATGTATTTAATTATAAAGAACTTACAAAGAAAAACCAGGATCTTACTGTCTAGTCCTGGCCTTGAACTCCTGGAGATTCTCCTGCTTCAATCTTGTGAGTGATATGATTACAGGATTGAGCCACCATCTCTTTTATTGCATACTTCTTCCTGTGGTTTTAGCTTTGCTGTTCTGTTTTTCAGGTCTACGGATCAATGGAGAGCACATCTCTGCCTACCCACAGGTGGTGGTGGTGAGAGTTCCAACCCCATGGGTGCAGAGTGACAGTGATATCACTGTTTTGCGCCACCTAGAGAAGATGGGGTGCCGACTGATGAACCGACCTCAAGCTATCCTGAACTGTGTTAATAAATTCTGGACATTTCAAGAGTTAGCTGGCCATGGTGTGCCTCTGCCAGACACTTTTTCTTACGGTGAGATCACAAACGAATGTGTAATGTGGGGGGCTAGTGATATGGCTCAGGAGGTAAGAGTGCTTGCTTCACAAACATGAGAGCCTTCCTGAGGTCAGATCTGCACTCATGTAAATATGGGTATGGCCACATGTCCTATAACCACTGTGCTGTGGATGGTGGACAGGAAGATCACTGGGGGTTTCTGGTTATCAGCTACGCTTTGAGGGAGAGACCCTGTTTCAGGGAATAAGGCCCTTTCTAGTGATAGAGCAAGACACCTAGCATCCTTCTGATGAGCACATATGCTAATGCTGCATCATTAGTCCACATTTAACTTACAGAATAAATACTGTGATATTTAAACAACTATATCTCTGTTCCAATGAAACTTCATTGTAAGATCAAATAATAGGCCAGAAATTAGCCCATAGGCCTTAGGTTTGAGGTAAAAGAAAGCTGATTGGTATTTATATTTAATGTCTTGTCTTTGTTACCATTTTCATAACTTAATATACTATTTAAGAAAATGATCTTATTAAAGAAGATGGGCAGTATGCTTTAAAGTAGCACTTAACTGTTCTCTGACAAAGGATCATTTTAAGTCAGTTTGTGATTAATATTAAAGTGAAATAAATTTATACAGCATAATAAAACTTGAAAAAGTTTCTAATCCTTTTACTTGATCACCTGCCAACAGCAAATGTGTCATAAGAGTAACACTGCTATAAATATTATCCAATTTTCTTCCCTTCCAGTTGGAAAAGTGTTCTTTTCTTTTTTGATTTTTGTTTGTTCTGAACTTGCTATGTAGAGCAGGCCTTCCTCAAATCTTCCAGCCTCTGTTTCTCTGGTGCTAGAATTACAGGATTGTGCCACTACACCCAGCTTTCTACAAATAATATTCAGTAGAATGCTTAGAAATTTTATGAGGTTTTAAAATGCGTTTGTCTTCCTATAAAAGACTGAACCCCATGTACATGCGTTGATATAATTACTGCCTGCTTTCGGTATTTACACAGGACAAAATTGGTGTGGATCCCTTAAAGGCTGGCTTCCTAATGCTCTTGGGGTTTTTGTTTGGGAAGGAGTAACGGGCTCACTAGCCAGTAAACTGTACCTTCAGTGGTGAGGGATTAAAATTTTATAAGTGAATAATCTTAATTTCTGTAAATTGCGAATATTCATATTATACTGATGTCCCCAAGCCTTCTCCTGGCTTAAGTTTCTATCATCATATTGATTCTTCTTTTAACTATAGACCATTTTTTCCATCTTGCTGCTCCTTTTTTGCTGCAGTGAAAACAGTAAGAAGCAAGTAAGATTAGCCAGGCGGTGGTGGCATGTATCCTTAATTCCAGCATTTGGGAATCAGAGGCAGACAGATCTCAGTTTGAGGATAGATCTGGTCTATATAGCATGTTCCAGGACATTCAGGGCCACACGGAGACACCCTGTCTCGAATAACCAAAAACAAAGCAAAACCAAATAAACAGAAAACAAAACCATGCAGGACCTAGTGGTACAGGGCAGTAATTCCAGCTGCGTAGGAGGGAGGCAGGGAAAGCACATGCTGAAGCACAGCTTGGACTGCGCAGTGAATTCAGGCCAGCTTGGGCACCTTAGTGAAGCTCTGTCTAGAGTGACAAATAAGAAGTCTGGAGATAGAGCCCAGTGGTCATCTGTGCATGCTTAGCATGTATGGAACTGTGGGTTAAATTCCTGGACCTATAAACAGAAGCACTAACACTAAAACAGATGTGTTCATGGAATATTAAGAGGACTCATGTAGCTACAGCCATCTGATGGTCAGCAGAAAGAATGGCCAAGAATATGCATCAGACAAAACAGACAGTTGCATTCTGGGAAATCTAGATAGTTACAAGTAAAAATAATTATGTCTCACCCTACGGAAAAATTTCTTTTTCCGGGGTGGAGGGTATAGAGTTTATTTAGTGGGTTATGGAGGGAAAAGGAAAGGGTGAAGAAGAGAGAGCAGAAGTTACCTCTTCAGGAGAGACAGAAAGAGAGCAGAAAAATCATTTCAGAAGTGGTCAGAATCTTAGTGAGACCTGAAACCATGTAATCACTAGAGGAAAACACGTGAAGATATAGGTGCAGATAATCTCTCTCACACACATGTTATTTTATGTGTGGGGGTGTTTTATCTGCATATATGTCTCTGCACCAGGTGAGTGATGCCAGTGGAGATCAGATATGGGTCCTCTGCAGCTGGAGTTTTGAGCAGCTGAGAACTGCTGTGTGGGTGCTGAGGACCGAACTAGGTCATCATGAAGAGTAGCCAGTGCTTTTAACCACTGAGCCATATCTAGCCCCCTGTTGTTAACGGATGGTCAGTTTGACTTACTAGCCGTCAGTCCTTTTCTTCCTCCCTTGTCCTGTGCTTAAAATTGGTTCCAGCATACTTAGTCTTATATTTATTTTTTTCTCAAACCAGGTGGCCATGAAGACTTTGCTAAAATGATTGATGAAGCAGAAGTCCTGGAGTTCCCAATGGTAGTGAAGAACACACGAGGTCATAGAGGTATGTAATTTGATTGGCTGCATCCTTTTGAAATTGCTTTTACAAATTGACAATTGAAGAGCAACTAACAAGTGTTTGGAACCACAAATTCTTTTTCTTTGGGGGAGTGGTTTCAAGACAGGGTTTCTCTGTAGCTTTGGAGCCTGTACTGGAACTAGCTCTTGTAGACCAGGCTGGTCTCAAACTCACAGAGATCCACCTGCCTCTGCCTCCTGAGTGCTGGGATTAAAGGCGTACTCCACCACCACCCAGTTTAAACTTCTGGATTTCACTTCAAGTTCACTTTGGTGATATATTTCTTTTTGATTAGAGGTTATGGTAGAGATTTTACATGCATGACTAAATCTCAGGTTAGTGTTTTAGTTCAGCAATACATATTCCCTTAATTTTTTAAATATGAACTCATTCGGCACTCTCCAAGGCACAGTGACATTAGAAGCATATCTCTCTAGGAAACCCAGTTGGCTGAACTTTGACTCTTCAAGTGTAGATGGAAGTTTCTGTCCCGCGTGGTCCTGCATCCATTCGGTCCCAAAGAAACACACAGAGGCTTATATAAACTGTTTGGCCTGTTAGCTCAGGATTATTATTAACTGTAGGCCTTCAACTTAAATTAGCCCATAATTCTTGTCTGTCTTTAATGGTGTACAAGAAACCTGTGAACTTACTTGTTAGCATAAAGATTCATTATCTTACTAATCATAATTAAATCATTTTGTTTTTAGTTACAACAAAGAAAAATCTAAAAACATACAAGTATAATTGATTCTAAAAGAGTATATTGGGACCCGTGAATGTATATTTGTCACTATCTACAGTTTCATGATTTGCATATATTGTATATTTTTATTCTTTTTAAATCCTAGGTAAAGCTGTTTTTTTGGCACGAGATAAACACCATTTAGCTGATCTAAGCCATCTTATTCGGCATGAAGCTCCATATCTATTCCAGAAGTACATTAAAGAGTCTCATGGAAAGGATGTACGAGTCATTGTTGTGGGAGGCCGTGTCGTTGGCACCATGTTACGTTGCTCGACAGATGGAAGGATGCAAAGCAATTGTTCACTAGGTAAAGACAATGTAGCATCTTTGTGTTGGTGTGTAGCCTGACTGCTTTCCACTGTAGTCCCATCACCATTAGTTGTCTTCTTATTGAATCAGATTTCACCAATTATGAATTGACTTTATTTTTTGTGATAACTTTTTTTTTCATTTCTGTTGAAGATTTTCATGCTTATATGTATATTACTCATGCACAGTCACTTTTGCTTTTCTTGCCTACCTCTTTCTTCTTCCATTGGTTCCCTTGTCACTTTAGTGCCTCTGCCGGATCAACACGTGCTTTAAACTATTGAGCCATCAAAGTGGGCCTTGCCATATCTCCCAGTGCTAGGATTAAAGGCACATGATCCCACACGTGTCTACCATTCCCACTGTTAACTTGGATTTTAGTAAGCTATCTCCAAGTTCTAGAAAATTTCTCTTTTTTTTTTATAAAGTGGTTTTTATTGTTGGTTTGATTTTTCTTTTCTTTTCTTTTTTTTTTTTTTTTTTTTGAGACAGGGTTTTTCTGTGTAGCCCCACCTACACAGTGTAGTCCTGGAACTCATTCTGTAGATCAAGCTGGGCTTAACACCCAGAGATTCATCTGTCTCTGCCTTCTGAGTGCTGGGATTAAATGTTGCATCACTACTGCCTGGCGATAGATATAGATATGTTTTGACTATGCACCATGTGCCCACAGAGACCTGAAAAGGGCATTGAATCCCCTGGAAATGCAATTACAGTTGTGAGCTACCATGTGGGTGCTGGGAATCGAATCTGGGTTCTCTATAAGAGTAGTCAGTGCTCCCAACTGCTGAGCCATCTCTCCAGTGTCCCCTTCCCATTTCTCTCTTTATTATTCCCTCTCCTCCATCTACTTATTTCCTTCTGGAAGGTTTATTTTCTTATTCAATTTCCAGATTTCCTACTTTGTTCTATGATTTCATTTTAAGTTTTTTTTCTGTGCTTTAAAAATATTCTCTATATTTGATTTTTCTGCTTTTCTTTTTGTTGTTTGTTTTTTGTTGTTCTGTTTTGAGACAGGGACAGGGTCTTGATGGGTAGCCTAGGCTGGCCCTAAACTCATTGTGTATCCTGGATTGATCCTGAACTCTTGTCCTACCTTAGCCTCTCAACTATCTTTTCACCACACCTGCTTCTCTGAACTTTCATAAATGACTGTAAGTTGTGGGATATTCTGTAGAAAGAAGTTTTTGTCCCGCCCAGTCCAGCAGCCATTCAGTCCCAAAGAAACACACAAAGGCTTATATTAATTTTAAACTGTTTGGCCTATTAGCTCAGGCTTATTATTAATTAGCTCTTATGTCTTAAATTAACCCACTTCTATTAATCTATGTATTGCCACATGATCTTGGCGTTACCTCATTTTTACATGTTTTGTTTTCTCAGTGACTGGCTGGCAGCCTGCATCTCTGCCATTGGTCTCAGAATTCTCTTAGTTTAGTTGCCTTGCCTATACTTCCTCCCTGGCTACTGGCCAATCAGCATTTTATTAAACCAGTACGAGTAATAAATCTTTACAGTGTACAAGAGCATTGTCTCACAGCAGTGTTCAATCACACTGTGAACACTGAGTTTGCATTTGTATTAGTAAAATAAAATCAGCCTTGGGTCATGAGGAGGAGCTAGCAACTAGTTGACAGCAATCAGAGTCAGGGAATCGAAGATGGAGAGATGCAGAGAAATAGTAGGGAGAGACTTTGAGTAGGGTGGTCTTTGGTGTGGGCAGAGTAGAAAGATGCTCTCTTTCTGAGATATCAGCAAAGAGGGAAGTCAGTTGTTTCTCATACTCTGAGCTAGCAGGTGTTCACCCCAGCCTCTGATTCCCAGGCTTTATCGATAAATAGAACAGTAGAGGTTTAGTTAAAACTATATTTGGTGGCAGCAGCAGGAGGCAGATCCGTTGAGACGTAAAAGTGACTGTGGAGCCACAGTTACTGGTTGAAACAGCAGTGGATTCAGGTGCAGAAACTGTGCTGATGGTAAAACAACTGTACTGTCTTTCATTTCCTTTGAATGTTGAGTTGGTAATCATTTCGTTTCGGTTTCAGAAAATCTTTTTGGCTGGGCAGTAGTGGTGCAGGCCTTTAATCCCAGCTCTGCAGATGCAGGTGGATCTCTGAGTTTGAGCGAGCCTCATCTGAGAGTTCCAGGACAGTCAGAACTTCACAGGGAAACCCTGTTTTGAAAAACAAAGCAAAAAGCCCCACAACTTTTTGTTTTTGTTGAAGTTGAATTTCTTCAGAGTATTCTTTCTTCTATTAGTTATTTATCTTGTCATGGGTTTACTCAAATTTGATGTTTTTTTGGAGTATTTCTTATTGCTTTAGTCTTCCAGGTGATGGGAAACGGTATTGGTTCCTGGACTCTTCCCAACCTGTGGGTAGTAAGGACTTAGCTTCATTGGTCTGTCTACTTTAACCATTATGCGTGATATTCCTGTGGATGTTCAAAGCTGCTATGCCCAGAGTCTTGACAGGCTTCTGTGCTTTCTAGTCTTCTTGAAGTTAGGCTCCAAGTGAAGATGCCATGATGTTTCCTTACTCTCACTCTATACTAGCAAAGCTCAAGCCTTACCTATATATTTGATTAGTAATCTGAGAACTCAGAAGCCTATTTTCTTAGAGAAAGAGTGCCTCATTTGGGTTGCCATATTCCCAGTATGCACCACATCTTTTGTTCCTAGTTTATGGATGTATTAAATTAACATTTAAGACAGGGTCTCACTATGTAACCTTGATTAGCCTGGAACTTGCTCTATATACTAGACTGCCTCAAACTCACATTTTCACTGGGCTTCTTCCCTTGTTATATATAAAATCAGCTGGTGGACCGAAGAGGTGGTTCAGTGCTTAAAAGTACTGACTGTTCTTCCAGAGAATGTAAGTTCATTCTCAGCACCCACATGGCAGCTCATAACTGCCTGTAACTCCAGTTTCAGGGAATCCAACACCTTCACAGAGGCCTACATGAAGGTAAAACATAAGTAAATGGACATGAAATAAAAATAAGTAAATTTTTTTAAAAAATCAGACGGTCTAATTATATTTATACAACATTTTAACATAATCTTCCATATTTGTGGACTCAAATGGTTTAACTGAGGACTTAAAAAATTGAAACAGCCAAACAATCCAGAGTTGGTGGTTACAGCTCAGTGTGTGTGTTGCTTCCTAAAGGTTCCTGAAAGCAGAACTCTGTAGAAGCCAACACTGCTACATCAGCGGGAATCAAGTAATACTCAATTCTTCTCCACTTCATTTCCCTGGGATTCCTCATCCTTTCCCTGGCACTCTTTGGGGGTTGTTTGAATTGAGTTTATTTATGGACAGGAAAGTTGAGCCTGCAATGGTTGCATCTGTATTGAAAACATATATTATTATTCCTAAGCAGTAACGTTTTAACAACTCTTGGGTGTTTCCATTGTATTAGGTATTGTACTATAGAGTTGATCGAAGGTATGCAGCAGGTTGTAGGCACTACAAACTCTTGAGGGCTTTTGACTATTTGGTTTGGTTTTGGTGTCTGGAGATGGGAGGTTCTCAACCCTTGTGATGCTGAGGGACACCGGTCCATGTTACAGGCAGGATAGATCTTACGAAAAGTTTAATGTCTAAGACTTTCTCTTGGAAGTTCTTTCTCACTTTTATTTAATCTATGTTCTGGCAGATTTAAAAACTTAATTTAAGCCAGTGGTGGTAGTGGATGCCTATAGTGCTAGCACCCTGGGGACTGAGGCAAGGAGTACTGAGTGTGATGAGGTCTGAACTAAGAATTATGATTTAGTCTTAATAGGACAAAACGAAACCAGTTTCACACTACTAGCATTGTTTTGTTGTTTGATTAACCATTTAGAAGAGTTGCTAACTCTCTCCTCTTATTTGCCAGGTGGTGTGGGCATGATGTGCTCATTGAGTGAACAAGGAAAGCAGCTAGCCATCCAGGTGTCTAATATCCTGGGGATGGATGTCTGTGGCATTGACCTGTTGATGAAAGATGACGGCTCCTTCTGTGTCTGCGAGGCCAATGCAAATGTAGGTTTCATCGCCTTTGATAAGGCTTGTAATCTAGATGTAGCTGGTATCATAGCAGACTATGCTGCCTCCCTTCTGCCCACTGGCCGGCTCACCCGGCGCATGTCCCTGCTCTCTGTGGTGTCCACGGCCAGTGAGACTAGTGAGCCGGAGCTCGGTCCCCCTGCCAGCACTGCTGTCGACAACATGAGCGCAAGTTCCAGCTCTGTCGATAGTGACCCTGAAAGCACCACCGAGCGAGAGCTGCTCACCAAGCTCCCAGGGGGGCTGTTCAACATGAACCAGCTGCTAGCCAATGAAATCAAACTCCTGGTGGAGTGACTCCACCGGTAAATAATTAACCAACAAAACACTTGTAAAACTGTCTCCCCTCACCCCATCCCCTTCCCCCTTTAACCAACTTGCAATGCTGTTCATGGAGAATGCTCAGGAGGTTGAGAGAAATGTATAGCAAGATTGGTTAGAAGAAGGGAAAATAGATGAGACCTCTATAGGATACTTACCTGACTTACAGACTCTACAGAGAGGAAGAATAGGTGATACGCAGAGAAATGGCAGGCTCTTGCTATCCGTCTCAGTTACTAAAACCCTGCTCTTGGGCCATGAGGAACATGAAGGTTTCTTTTTCCATGGTCTCTTGCTTTTGTTTTTATGTAGAATGGTTTTGATTCAAGTACTAGTAGCATGACTTCACACAGTTTCAAGATTTGTAAAGAAGAAAAATCTTAAAATCTGCCTAAAATACAGAAATGTTTTAGTATCAATCTGAAAATTCTGCTGTTTCTCTGAGCTAGCATTTAAATGCACATAGTTGTTTATGAACTCTTAAGGGACTCTGACCGGGATTTCTTATTTTCATGTTCGTCCTTGTTTTTCCCCCTTAATTTTGGGTGGGAGGGTAATATGACTATATTCCAATAAAGATTTTTATTAACAAAATTGGCATGTTTGCATGATGAAAAGGAAATGAACAGTATTGCAATGTTTGGTATACAAAGTAACACTCAATGTAGATAAAGTTACACTAGTTAAAGTTTGTGCATTGACTTGTATTTGTTAGTGTTTTAGTCTTTTTTGAAAGATATATGCTCTGTTAATGTTGCATTTTTAATACATGCTGGTAACATCCCTTGCTCTATGACTTCATCTTTAACCATGGCCAAAGTAAACAAAATGCTACTTTTTTGGTTAACAAGACACTGACTCAGCATACACATTTAAGTCTCCCTGACCCACTTTTCTCCTGATGAATTGAACATTTAAAGGATAAGTACAGACACATCATTTCCGGGAGGCGAGTAAATGTCATTAGGTATAAAGCTGAAGTGATTTCTTAATGCTGTTTTTTTTGTATTTGCATTTTTCACATTTTAGGAGGGTTTATATGTGTGTTGCATGCAAGTGTACGTGTTTTTTTGTTATTGTTTACACCAGACAGAAAGAATAGATTCTAGAGAATGGCATGATGGGAAACAATTTTTCCTTAAAACAGAGAAAACAACTGAATTGCTTTAGACACCGATAGTGTAGAGATACTCCCCTAAAGACAATAGGAAAATAGATGTTTCTTAGGTTGTGTGTGTGTGTGTGTGTGTGTGTGTGTTTATTTGTAGACTGGCGTATGGTTTATTCCAAGGCTACACACTTTTTTTAATGTTATGGTTGTGCATTTTCTCTTTATACACTTAAGATTTGGAGGGAGGTAAACTGGATGTTTAATTGGTGTTTATTTAACATGTTGAGTCTCAGAGCCCTATTCTTAAGCCTTCAGTACTGACCACTCTATATTCCTTTTCTGAGCTGGTAAAAGCCCCCCAATCTGCATATAATATGAGCCTTTAAGACAAGGATAAAGCTAATACAGTGATTGAGTCTGGAAGCTGTGTTAAGAAATGGAGATGCTTTTTCATCATACTTTTTGACGAGCAAGCTCCATCTCCCTACAAATTCTCTGCAGCTTCCCCAAGCTTTTCTTGCCTCTCCAGTGCTGCTTCCTTTCAGATGGACCTTGCCATAATTTCTTGGACACTACTTAGAGACTTGAAAAATGATAATAAAACATGAGTATTATCCAGCTCTAACAGGTTTGGTCACGATTAACTGTACAGTTTTCTCCCATTTTAAAAAGGAATGTAATGAAACTTGGTTTACCCCCATAGAATTAAATAATATTAAAATGGAGCAAAAAGTTGATTGTTAGAATAGTACCTGTATTCTGTGAACTCTCATTTCATCTCAGAAAAGACACATAAAGAGTTCTACTTTATCTTAGGATACTCTCATTGCATCTGCACCATTTGATTTGCACAGGGTCATTGGGAGCCATAAGTACCTCTGATTCATTAACAGAATAAAAGTACTTGGTACTTTGCTGAATGATCATATTTTGGAGGGTGCATACTATTTGGTACAGAGAAATATATGAACAGTTGTGTAATCAGATCCTAAAATAGATTATCTGGTTGCCACATACATTGTGATATACATGTAAATCCATGGTGGGATAAAGAAACAGAAAAATTATAGTTGCCAGTTTTCACTGGTAGTTCCACTCCCTGTTGATGCAGCCTCTGGGTATCATCCATAGTGTTGAAGTGCAGCTCTTCACCAACCATCTTCTGGGTGTCAACACTCACACAGTAGAACGAACACAACAGGGTTGGTCATCTTGAATTCTCTCCATTAAGGTAAAGATAAGAACAAATTATTCTGAAGTGATAGTTGACTTATTCTCGTAATTGTTTTCATAACTCTTGTATAATCCTCATCTATGAGATAAAATGTATTTATTCAATCTGTAATAATGTCAAAATCTGAATTACTGTAAATTTTTTGGTATGCTGTGAAAATTGTAATTGTTCATTGTATTTTTAATCCTGTTTTTATGTTATCTATGTTGAAATTTGGACTCAATAGATCTATACATATGAACTATGCCATTTAAAATTTCTAATAAGTATTTTTTCTTTTGATACTTATAATTGGTCATGTCTGCTGGCATTTCTCCAGTGGACTTTGAAATCTTTCTTTATGCTATCAATAAGAAACTACCCTGGAACGCTAGGAAAAAAAGCCGAGAGACTTGCTTTCATCAAGCACTTTATCAGACTTTAAGAAGAAGCACTGAAGGCATTGGAAAAGGCCACTGACTACCAATCATCTTTTTCTCAAGAAGGAAAACAATGGAAAAGCAAATCTCTTCTCAGTGAACCCCCAGCTTGGGGATGGGGCTGTTAGAGACATTGTGAAATCAAATCTTGTGTTATATTTTTCTCCTGGTTCGCTGTTTTTGAGAAGGTTTATGGGCTATTTGGCTGGTGAGACACGATCCCCTCCTAAGAAAATGTAGGTGCTCAGACAGGTAACCTCTGCTGCTGTTTGTTTGTCTGTTTGTTTGGGTTTATTTAAAATTTACTTTTGTGCGAGGATTTTAAAAAAATGTAATATATCACAGGATTTATAACCAGGTTCACTGCTTTTGTTTCTTAAAAACGTTTCGCTTAAAATATAATCTAGGTACCTTGGATTTTGAATGTTTTAATGATGGACAGAAGTCTGCTGTTGGAATCATCTAGTCTTGCAGATTAGATTTGAAATGTTTCGTTTCGTTTTGGGGTTTGTGTGGTATTTTATTTCCTTTATCCCAATGCACTTTGCCATGCCTCCTGGGGTGGCTGCTTAACTCTAGTGAAATTTTTTTCAATGTTAAAAAAGTTTGGTTTTTAAAAATTCCTTAATGTTTTACATTTTAAAAATTGTTCTTGAAGAAATATTCTAATTGCTTGCACTGTTACTGTTCTTTGCCAGCCTTTTCAGGAGCCAAAATATACAAATACAAACAAACAAACAATATTCAGAGAAAACACTTTCCTTCTCCCCCTTCCTGATGCTGAGTGAGGAGTTTTGAGAGCTTTGGGGTCAGTGCCCTTCTAAACTTCCCCTCCCCCAATAATGCAGCTCTGCAGTGGGCACTCAGTGCAGCGGCTTGGACCAGCCACAGCCCAGCCTGCTAGCAGGTAATTGGAGTCTCCTTTATATCCATCAGAAGGCTAACATTTTACTTTGCTAAGTTTTCTTTTTGTTACACTTTAAAGGCAAACGTGAGTTTATCATAACTTGGTTTTTACAAATAATATATAAATGTAATAGCAAGTAATTTAAAGAAGAGTTTGGGATAAAGTTTGAATCGATTGGGATGAACTCAACATTTGGGATTTCATTTAGCCGTTTAGATACTCCATTCCTTGCAGATATGTCTATAATTAAGTTTTCAGAGTGACTTTGGCTTTGTTTTGTTGTGGGTTTGTTTGTCTCTTCCTTTGTCCTACTCTGGCTTAAGCTTTTTCAGGGGTTGGTGTTCCGAATACACAGTGAGCTCACAATTTAAAGACATCAATTAGGAGTTGACAGGTATGGAAAACTAGAGTTGTGTAAAGTAAATTAGGTTCTAGGTTATATATTATTATACTGCAGTGTTGAGTTGGCCTTAGTGATTTGCAAGGGGCTTATGAAACCAGTAGAGCATATTAGTCACTTTAAAGTGATCACGGTAGCCTTTCTGATTCAATAACCCTAACAGATAATATGTAAGTAGCTGAAGATTATCTTATTCTAAAGCGTATACATTGTAGGTTTGAACATACAGAGGAGTATTTCTGAAGCACAGCGTGGTTAACCAGATTGGTCAAGATCATAAAAGAAAGTTAGTGGCAGAATGGAAATGCAGTTTGTTACAATTTGGTAGTCTTCTGTTAGTTAGCTCTGTCCTTTAACTATCCTGGTTTGCTTACTGTTTTCTCCTTTCCTGTCCTTTCTAATGTTTCACTTTGAAAGCTAGTTTTCTATTTTGCAGTTGGGGCACATTAATCTCTCTTTAATAAAGGATTTCAGAGACCGTAGCCAGCACCATCCCTATGTTTTTTTGCATAATTTTATCTGATAGCTTGTATTGCCCTCCACAAAGAATGTATACATTCAGCAGACCACTGGTTAGTGAATAAGAAACCCTGGCCTCAGTGCTCTCTATAACTAGAGAGGCATGTAATAAATCACTAGTCTGTCCTGTGCTTCAGTTGACACATGATACAGGGACATCCTCTTAAGTGCATCTTAAGATGTTGAACTGAACTGAAATTTACTTGTCCAGGAATCCCAGCTGCAGTCCTGTAGGGATGTTATGAGGTGTTCTGAGAAGGACTCTCAGACTTTTTTGTTCTCAGGCCTATGAGCATGGCCACCAGTAGAATGTTTGCATTGCACAGGGTGTGGAGAGGTTAAACTATCTCCATTCTGATGCCCCATTAAATACTGCTGACTTGTAAGGAATCTCGATTTTATCGCATTCAAACTTACTAGGTGGCCCTTTATATAGTATATTTACCTGGCTGCTATTTGGGGTTGGGGGGACATGAGGGGTGGGGTGAACTGTTGTTGTTTTAGGTTTCAGTCAGACAGACATCCCTGTGCCTCAGTTCCCAGAAGCACAGCAGCCCTCTAGGAGCATCCGTGGGAATGGCGCAGTCCTGACATCACCAACTTCCTCCTGCTCAGGCTCATCCCATATGCAGAGGTCAAAAGGGTGTGGTTTGAGATGGGGGAAGGAATGAGAAAGTAGAAGCGATGTCATTGCAGTGCTGCTGTTGACCAGATTTTTGGTGCTTATGTCAGTGTTTATTGTTTAAGTTGGCAAGTCTGTACATACATTTATTTGGGGTGAAGGTAATGGGAGGGTGGAAAAAATAAGCCATTGTTATTGCTAGTCTGTTCTTGGATATAGTTCCTTAGTGTCTAATATCAAATTTCAAATGTAGGCTCCAGTGACCATGAATGGGAATAGAAGTGAGTCATAGATTTTTAGAAAACATTAGACTTTATGCTATGTTAATTCCCAATTCTCTTATAAATACTATTTTGTCATTCTTTGCCTTCCCCCTAATTTTTCTATGTATATATTAGTTTAAGGAAATGTACATTCATGGGCAGTCCTTTCTAAGGGACTTAATGAATATTAACTCTTTTACAAAACAAAATACCCAGTGCTTATGGGTATACAAATGCTACCCTATTTTAAATGTAGGTGGCGTATGTGTTCGTGTTTTATTTTATTCAGAGCCATTGGGCAATAAGCAGTCCAGAACATTGAAATCTCAAGCAGGTAAAGCACTTAATACCCTTAGTTTCTAGAATTACTTTAAAGGCTTTATATTGATGTGTCTTCCGTGGTTCTTTGGGTAGTCTCTGGATTTGGAATTTTAGGAGCTGTAGACTATCTAGTTAACATTTAAATCATGTATTTATTTTTAGCTTAAAGGAATGCATCTGGAAGGAAAATAACAGAACGTGGCTCTTGTGAGATAATGACTGAGTGTATAATCGTTCCTCTTCCTCTCTTCCTACTTTTTAATTTTCCTAGCTTAGCATGAACATTGATCATACATTATTTGATTTACTATGATTGGGTTTTTTCCTGATTAATTGAGGTGGGATGGGCAAGATATGGAAATATTGATTCACATGTGAAAATGTGAAATGTTAAAGCTTTTGTTTAATTTGAACAATAAGCAAGGTCTTTTTCTATATGCCCTTCTGCTGCAGCAGAGAGATAAACGGGTAGGTGGCAGCAGAGAAAGGAACTCTTGAGAGTGGCCATTGACATTAGCCCTGCATAGGAGAAAATAGCATGTGACAGCCATACCAAGTGGAGCACGGAAGGCAGAGATGGAAGCTGAACTAGGATGGCTGCCTCCTTACTCTGAATGGTAAGTTATTTCCAGCCGGAATGTCTTCTCAGATCGACGGCAGTGCTGGGAACGTGCCTTGCTACATCCTGTGGTGGGATGTAGACATAGCGTCTGTCATTCCCTACTAAGGTTGAATTTGATCTTGATGCATTACCAGTCTTTATTTTGAAAAATTACTAGCACTTTGTAAAATTATCCCCAGCACATTGAAACACACTGACCTAATGATGGCAAACATTATGTTGAATGTAGATTTTATTTTTAAACTAGTTTATGGAATTAAGACCTCCCCCTTTAGTAAGAATGCTGCAGGGGTAGATAAAGAACGTGATATTTAAGCCAAGGTGGTGGTACAGTCCTCAGACCCAGCACATGGGAGGCTGAGGCTCTCTCTATGCCCGTCTGCTCTTCTCCTGCTCATGTTTCTGAGTCTTTCCTCTTCTTTCATTGCTCATTTCAGTGTTTGTATCTCTCCCTCTGCTCCCTTTTCCTCTTTCCCCCTCTCATTTTCCCTGTTGACTCAAGATTTTTACTTATTCGCTGTTGTCCTGCTGCTTTTCTTTACTTTGTGACAGGTCTCTACATAGCCCATATGATGAATAATAACGCAATAGTGGAACAACTGTCTAATATGTAGTGAATTTTGTTGTTTAAAAATATGTTTAAATGATATCACCTGTATTTTTTTTAAAAAAATAAGAATTGTTCTAATGTTAAAATATTCTACTGCCTTAAACAGTTATGTCCCAATCAGTAATTTTGGCTAATATAGAAATGTTAAAAAAATTTCAAGGCTGACAAAGACAACCAACTTGAATATTAATCTGAAATAAAACTTATTGTATATATACATTATTGAAAATTTAGGGGACAAGAGTAAGAGAATTAAAGAATTTTCATTCTTCAGTTTCTTGTGCTGGTGCAGTTCTGACTGCGGCAACACAGAGACCAGCTTTGTGAGGAAATAATACTGAACCAGGCAGTGGTGGTGCATGCCCTTCATCCCAGCACTCGGAGGCAGAGGCAGGCGGATCTCTGAGTTCAAGGCCAGCCTGCTCTACAAGAGCTAGTTCCAGGACAGGCTCCAAAGGTACAGAGAAACCCTGTCTCCAAAAAACCAAAATAACAACAACAAAAAACCTAATAAAACTTTTAAAACTGTTCCTAGTTTTAAAAGATTATGACTGTTCAGTACCTCAGGTTGCATTTGTTTTATAAAATGTAAGTTATTCCTGTTGGGTATCTTTTTTTAAAACAATTTTTAAATTTTATTTTGTGTACATTGATTTTTGCCTCCTTGTATGTCTGTGTGAGATCCCCTGGAACTGGAGTTAGAGACGGTTGGAGCTGCCATGTGGGTGCTAGGAATTGAACCTTCATCCTCTAGAAAAGCAGCCAGTGCTCTTACTCTTGGAGCTATCTCTCTAGCCACCCTGCTGGGTCTCTTAATCTCTGAGAAAACATACTTAGCTAGATAATTTGCTTAAAATAAGTTATAAACTGTAGGAAAGAAAAAAAGCAAAGTAAAAAACAAAAGCTGTAGTACTGTGCTGCTTGTATCCTCTAGGTTTTGTGAACTGGAATCTTCCATGTAGCCCTGCCTGGGTAAGCAGTCATTCATTGTGTTGCTAGAGTACCAGGAACTTGCAGACTGTCCTGCCTCAGCATCCACTTGCTGAGATTAGAGGCGCATTGCAGCGTGCAGCCTGTTGGCAGTATTATGTATAGGTCCATATACGTATTGATATTATGTATGGATCCATATACGTATTCAGGGATTTAGAATAGTTCCTCCTGGAGAAAATCAGGTGAATTTGGGAAGGAAGCCTGTATTTATTTATAGTAATAGGTATGTTCACTAAAATTTTATGAACATTAAATACTTTTTATAGAGTATATATCTTTGTTAACTTGGATTACCAAGTCAAAGAATGGAAATAACAAAAGTTGAAGTTTCGTGATATATTGTAATGTTGGTTGGCATCCTGTTTTTCCTTTCTCTTTTCTCTTATCCCCATGATAGAGACTATAAAATCTGATTTAAGTGAATTTTGTTTTTCCTCAGGTTCTCTTGAAATAATCAGTGGTATTCTTGATGAAGACAGATTTGAGTTTGCTTTTTACAATGGAAGAATAACGCAGAATAGAAACCAGTAGTTCTACCTTGTTGGAATCAGTGTGGTTTCTTTTTCTAAAATAAAAGCACTGAATGGAAATGAAACACGTGGAGTGTCGTGTTTTTAGCAGCGAATATACTCACACCATCATATGTGTTACTCACCTAGTCCAGGATCCTAGGGTCAACCGAGTTCTTTTATTCTTCCCCACGAGTTTTCTTCTGCAGATGAAGTCTTACATCCTTTAATTCTGAAGTGAGTACTCGTTTGGACACACAGGCAGGTATTTGGATGGTGTTGGATGGTCTCCTGAGTCCCTTTCCTTCAACACTGAAGATTCAAAAAGCATAACAGCCAGCCACTGACTCTTACCTTGACCTCAGTCTGAAAATGGTGATCCTGCCCTCAGGATCTCAAAAGAATCTCAAAAGGAAACTGAGTTTCTGAGAAGTGTTTCCTCCCATTTTATAATCCTCTCTGGGATTATAGGTGTGCACACCATCATTAAAGGCATGTGCCACCCAGTTTCTAAGGCAGCTAGTGTGGCTACTGGGATTAAAGGTGTATATTGCCATAATCTGGTTTGTAAGGCTGGCTAGTGGGACTTCAGGCAGTCTTTATTAAAAATACAGTTGAAAAGCTGAATTGTGGCAGTTGGTTGATCTCAATTCTTTTTTTTTTTTTAATTATTTTTGTACATGAGTTCTCTGTCTTCATTCATACCAGACTGCATTACAGATAGTTGTGAGCTACCATGTGGGTGCTAGGAATTGAACTCAGGACCTCTGGAAGAGCAGTCAGTGATCTTAACTACTGAGCCATCTCTCTAGCCCATCAGATTTCAATTCCAACGATTAATGGTTACAAGGCCTGTGGACACATCTCATCTCTGTGACTTAGGGTGTTTATTTCAAAAGAAAGTAAATGAATTTTGTTAGATTAATATGTAAGGATTACTAGGATATGGTATAGTATTTCACCTATTATTGAGTACTTAACACTGTCAGTCTTATGCATTTGGTTATTGAAAACTAATTCAAAACTACTGATAAATTTGCCAAAGATTCAACATGGGGTCTTGTCCAT
Source organism: Dicrostonyx torquatus (assembly GCA_028555095.1). Lineage (NCBI taxonomy): Eukaryota > Metazoa > Chordata > Mammalia > Rodentia > Cricetidae > Dicrostonyx > Dicrostonyx torquatus. Next base: position 1,766,242 of record JAQHUG010000302.1, on the reverse strand, counting down.
ATTGGCCAGCACTCTACCACTGAAATGAATGTATTCCTAAAAACAAAATTTCCTATTGTGGGAAAACAGTGTTTGTGATAGGCACCCTGTGTCCTGGTTAATTTTCTCATTGCTGTAACAGAACACCTGTGGAAGTTTATTTGAGACACACAGTTTACTAGGGGCAAAATACACAACAGATTACTGTACCGGACAGAAGCTCCTCTGAAGAAGCAGGCAGGCCGGCGATCCGCAGAGTGAGAGCGCTTTCCACGTGGGCCTATCATTTTATACCTCTTGGGACCTGGTGATCCAGCCCCGTTAATTAATTAACAGCTAATTAGGGGGG
>JAQHUG010000302.1:1700987-1717667 GCA_028555095.1 Dicrostonyx torquatus | reverse complement strand
TCCCACCTCCTTCCTGCTGCCCTAGATGCGTTATGTCCCTTTACGTATTTAATCTTTACAGTACTCCTATGAGGTAGACACTGTCATTTGGCCCCAGTTTACAAATAACAGAACTGAGGCAAGAGAGAGTAAGTGACTTTCCATAGGTTTCTCATATGATCAATCCGTCCACAATGAACATCTTAGCTCCCTTTTTGTTGCCTTCAATATCAGAGTGAAATTCTAGGCCCTTTGTAAGACCAGAGGTGGAGTCGTCATCCTCTTCTCTTCCTATTTCTAAAAGTTTATTATCACTATTATTATTTTACTTTGGTGATTTTCCTGCATGTATGTCTATACACCATACATGTGGCCTGGTACCTGTGGAGGACCGAAGACCTTGTCAGATTCCCTGGAACTGGGGTCATATATGGTTGTGAGCTGCTGGGAACTGAAGCTGGGTCCTCTGCAAGAGCAGCCAGTGCTCTTAATTGCTGAGTTGTCTCCTAAGGTCCAGATCTTTGAATTTAAGAGCAACAGTACTCTGGGGAAATCATTTAGCCTGGGCTTCTGTATCTGGACAAGATTAACACCAGCCTGATCTACAGAGCAAGTTCCAGGACAGCCAGGGTTCTTACACAGAGAAACCGCATCTCGAAACACCCAAACCAACCAACCAAACAACCAAACAACAACAACAAAACAGAGAAAAAAAAAAGGAAGAAAAAGACCCTCACATTTGAGGCCAGCTGGCCTATATAGCCAGAACCTATAAACATAAATAAATAAATAAGCAACATTTAAATAGAAACAAAACCATGCACAGAGCCTCAGAAGGGGCTGTGCCAGTGAGAAGCTACACAGCAAGTCAAGTTCTACACCAGGCTACCACGGGCCTGGGCACATAGCACAGTCGTCAGAGTATTTGCCTGCCATGCACAAACCCAGCTGTGGCTTGAGCCCCAGACTCCCATTAACCAGGTGTGGCAGTGAATGGCTGTCATTTCAGCACTGGGGAAGTGGAGGCAGGAGGGACAGAAGCTCAGTGTTATTCTTGGCTACACAATGAATTCAAGGCCAATTAGGGACGCCTAAAGCTTCCTCTCAAAAAAATAAAACCAACAACTTCAGTGGGTTTCTCAAAGCTTGAGTCATATCCATCTTTTCCTAGACATTTTCCTGAAATGTGTTCTTAGAGTTTCTGCTGTCACCCCATTTTGCCTCCAACCCAGGAGGTCTCCTCCAAACTTAACTTTAAAACCTCGGTAACTTTCACCCCTCAGATAAGAGTTAGAGGCCATGATGACTCCATCCTCAAGAATCATCCGGTATTCTTGGTGGTTTACAGAATACATGGAACCACCACGTAGACGCTAACTACTGATGACGGCCTTGCTCCCTTCACGCTGGACACAGCCACCTGGAATGCAACAGACATTTTTCTGGAGGTAAGCCCTTGGGGAGGCAGCATCCCAGATGAGAGGGATCCCCCCTCCCCAGGAAAGGCTCGAGACTTCTCTTTGCAATTCTCCCTTAGCATGTAGCTCCCATACTGTCATTCACTGGTCCCACAAAAGGTTTCCCTTAGACTCTTTCTATTTTTTGTATTAATCAGATGAAAACCCTCATACCTGAATCGCTACACCACTTATAGTCCATCCTCCTTTCTGACCGGTGATGGACCTGAAACCGAGTAGGAAGGGAAGTGGTTCTGAGTGAAGCCTTCTTCCTCCCTTTCCCTCTTACTTGTGAAAATGACTCTCTGGGGTCAGTTTTCAACCATCATGACTAACCACCTAAAATAACCAACTTAAAAAGAGAAAACCTTTTACGTGGTTCATGGTTCCACGGTAGTCCATGATTACGTGGCCCTGTTGCTCTGGGTCTGTGGTGGCACAGTGTGTCATGGCAGGAGCAGAGGGTAGGGGACAAGCATTTAATTCATGATGGCCAGAAAGTGGGGGTGGAGAGGGTGGGGTGCCAGGGTCTAATATCCCTTCAAGGGCACCCTCTTATGGGATTCTATCTCCTAAAGGTTATTCCAAGCCCTCAACACAAGGCTTTTTGATGCATGTGGGTTTAAGACGGTGTGGAAGGAAGGCTGGTTATACTCGTGATTAGCTGGACGGCTGAGCAGTGAGAGCTGCGAAGCAGTCACACATCACAGCTATAGACCGGAAGGCACTCACTACCCATCCATCCCTGTGGTGGATGATCCTGGGCGACTTTGTGTATGTCCATGGGCCCGCCAGCTGCAAACTGGTGTTCCGCCTCTCATATCCCAGCCTGCTAGTCCGTGTGTATGCTCACAGCCGTAAGGAAGCACAAGGACTCCAGAGCTGACTCACTAGGGCTTTTCCAAGTCGCTGGTTGGCATATGCTAACATCCTGTTGCCTTCAGTGAGTCATGTGGCAGACACATAGGAGGATACTATATGATTACCTAGTGAAAAATATTGGTACAGATCTATGACAAACTGGAGCCACTCTGGGAGTCGTTCAGCAGTACTGACTAAGCAAGCTCATACAATTTGTCTTGTAGCTAATTTAACTGGATATTTATTCTAGGCTTCAGTCAGTCGTTGCTTTCAGAAATAACTATTTTTCAACCTCCTCATCCTCCGTACCTAGTTTTCTTATCCCTGAAATATAAACTTGGTCATGCTTATCTACCCAACTGGCACCAGTCTTAAGAAGGCGTACTGCCCGACAACTCTACTCAGCTTTCTGCCCTTGTCTTCTACATCACGATCTTCCTGCACACACCATTTTGTCAATGGCCCATCTGTCCTTGGTCAGGCTCTAGGAAAATGCCCACTAGTCATTTGTCATTCTTAGGAAGTGAAAACTGGAAAGAAAGAGCTCTGTGATTAGAATACACACCTTCTCTTCTTCCTGTTCCTTCCCTTCCCTTCTCTCATCTCCTCTTTTCTTCTCCTATCAGGGCAAGTTCCAACTGGAGGATGTGGTATATAATCCAGAGGAAGTTCCTCGTTACTACCAAAATGCCTATCTGCACCTGCAACCCTTCTATAACACCACCCGTAGCTTCCTGGGCATCCGGCGACCAAGTGGCCTGGTGAGGTGTGGCCAGACCCAGGAGGTGCTAGTGGACTATTCCATTGATCCAGAGGATGCTAGCCCAGACCAAGAAGTCATCGTCTCCTACTACGTGAGTTGGAAAATGGGGGCTTGTGAAAGGCTATTGAGGCGGAGTCAGCCAGAGAGGAGAGACAGATGCCTTGATGGAGCGATGATGTAGGACATGTGTATAATTGCTGAATTTTAGAGATACATTTCAAAAGTTAAGACATTCGAAAGCTAGGGATGGTGGTGTATATCTAGAATCCCAGCGCTCAGGAGGCAGAGACAGGAGATCAGAAGTTTAAGGCCAGCCTGGGCTACACAAAATCCCATCTAAACAACCAACCAACAAAACCCAGGTAGGCATGTGGTCTCCAGGCCTGTAGTCTCAGCACTAAGGTGGCGGAGGCAGAAGGATGGCTTACAACTTCAAGACTAGCTTGAGCTCCACCGCAAGACCCAGTCTCGAAAAGCCAAAAGAATGAAAGGTTTTTACAGTCGTCTTTCAACTCTGTCTTTCATGCAGCACACAATTAATCCCTTAAGCACTCCTCAGCTACAATTCACCATACTTCAGCAATCAGTGACGCCTGGATGTAGTTAATGTGTTCAGATTTGCACACCATCATCATCTTTTATGCCCCGGCCTCTTGACATCTGAAGTAGCTCCCTCCTTTTAACATAGGTCTACACCCAAACAGACAAAGTTGAGTGTTTGTTTGAAGTTCTGGTTCTTTATTACAGTGGTAAAATCCTCATGTGCCCTTCCCATGTTCTGTATCTCGGGCTTCTCGATGTTTGCTTTCATACCAAGGTTTTCACTTTCTTCCACCGCTCTATTTCCCATGGTCTCTACAGCTCATTTGGACTGTCAACAAGTAGCGTTGTACCGTAGGCAAAACGCAAGCTATTGATTCGCACACCACCTATCTGCACGCTCATCTCCTCCTCCTCCAGGACTGTTGCTCTTATTAATTCCAGGACTTTATTGAAGAGCAGTGGTGAGAGGATGCATCCCTGCAACACTCCTACGATTGTCTTAAACTGATCGCTTAGTTCTCCATAGACTTTGACTGATGCAAAAGTATCTTTATAGGCATTTTCTAGTATTATGATATTCTGGGTACCTGTAGAACCTCATTGTTTCCCAAAGTCCTTTCCTCCAAATGCTGTCGAATACCTTCCTGAAGTCCATGTAACAGACGTATGTTTTTTCCAAATTCTTCATATTTTTCTGCCAATTTCCTCAAAGTGAAGATCTGATCAATTGTACTCCTGTTGGCTCTGAATCTGCACTGGGCCTCTGCTAGGATTTCCTCTGTTCTGCCCTTGATCCTTTGCAGGATCATGGAGGAGAAGATCTTACTGCTATGGCACAACAGACTAACGCCCCTGTAATCTGAGCAGTCCAGCTTGTCCTTCTTCTCATGTATGGGAATTGTGACTGAGTGCTTCTGTTCCTTGGGAATCTCTTCATGTTCCCATATCTCTCTGAAGAGTCTGAGAAGCTCCTCGGACCCTGAGCCTATTGTAGCTGCTTCTGGCTCCTCCAACATGATGTCTTCCACTCCTGGAACCTTCGTGCATTTTGCTGTCTTGATAGATTCCTCTCTCTCACTCCTGCCCATATTTAATATTTCCTCATCTCCTCTTGCGTTTGAGTGGCTGCTGAAGTATTTCTCGTCGTCTATGTTGACAGCATTAGGGACATTGCATAGGGTGTCACACTGTTGTCTCCATCTTTGCTTTACTTCTCCTGGTTCTGTTAATAAACAACCTTGCTCATCTTTCATCACCTGAATCTGCAGAGCGAATCTGGCAGTTATCCACCTGATAGCTTCGTAGATAAGATGTGTCTAGCCTCTTTGACCTCTTTGCATATACCTGTACATACAGCTCTCCATCCTTCACTCTTCTTTTGACCCCCCCCCCCTACAGATAGCTGTGGTGTTGTGCTGCCTGCGAATTGCCTCTTTGTTTTCTCTTTGGCTTCCTTCTTTTGTCCGCCGGTTGATCATCTCTGCAGTGAGCCCTTCTACTGGTGTTGCCCCTTTTGCATAACCAATCGACTCCTTCGAAGCCTCCTGTATGGCTTTTGATTTTCTGTCATTCGTTCTCTATATTTTTAAAGGGTTGTTTAACGATTTACTGTTTTTCAGCAGTTCTCTTATACTCTCTCCGTACAGTTGGGTCGGTTGTTTACAATCGATCTTCCATTTTGTCTTGCCTGGCGTGCCTTCCCTAAATTTCAGTTGAATGTTATAGCCATAACCCTAAGTCAGCACAGATGATAGGCTGGTTTGGATGCTAGATAAGCATTTCCTGCTGACCAGGATGTAGTCATTTTGGGTGTGTGTGCATTTGTCAGGGGATTCCCATGTCCAGCATTATGATGGTTTGGCCTGCTTGAATTTTGTGTTGGATCCATACAAATCATTCGCATAGCAGAGGTCAAGGAGCCATTCCCTTCTATTGTTCCTTTGTCCGAATCCATATGTTCCCACGACACTATCGTCCACTCTTTCTCCGGTTCCCACTCCTGCATTGAAGTCACCCATAAGGATTAGTATGGCATTCTTATGCGGCCTGCTGACCTCGTTCTGCAGATCCGTGTAGACACTGTCGGTGACGTCCTCTTCTGCTTCCGCTGTTGCTGCGTAAACCTGTACTGGCAACTGTAATGCACCATCTTGAAATAAAGCCAGGGATGGGAGCTTAAAGACAAAGAGCTTTTAAGAAGAAACCCATTGTAACTATGTAGGAAAACTAAATGAGAAATCAACTGAGAAAATGTTGCTGGCCAGGACTGGAGCAAGGTGGCTGAGCGGGAGCGGAGGGAAAGAGAATGTGGGACTCAGAAACGATTCCATTCTGTAGTTCACTGCTCAACTTTTAATTAGAGTTCTTGTTTTGCTCATGATTGAACCCAGCACGTACTCTACCATTGAGTCGTACCCCTAGTCCTTCACTGCCATGCACATACGTATGACAGTATGTGTGTGTACGTGTGCATGTGTGCATGTGAGGTGAGCACACAGAGAGCAACCTTGTGGAACTGGTTCGCTCTTTCCTATCTTTCTGTGGGTTCTGGGGCTTCTTTACTCACTGAGCCTGTATCCTGCCAGGCCTGCTCTACATCTTTTTTTCTTTTCTTTATTTGTTTATCGAGACACGGTTTTTCTGTGTATCCCTGGATGTCCTGGAACTTGCTCTGTAGACCAAGCTGGCTCTGCTTCCCAAGTGCTGGGTTTAAAGGCATGCCCACTACTGCCCAGCTTCTGGACTATATTCAAAACAATGTTATAAACGGAAAATTGACCCTGACATCAGCCTCAGTGGGTAAACTAAATCCCAAACTGGTAGGCAGAAAGCAGTGTGCAGAGATAAGCATATTATTGATTGCTCATAGTGACAAAAGGAACTAGGCTCAGATAAACCTCAGTGGGCATGACCTAGAGAATCTTTCTGCTCCCTTATGGTCAGTTTCTGAGACTTTGCCTCCTCTGGATCATGATTGGGTCTGTCATTTCACCATCTCCAGCAAGCTAAACACACCCATCCTGACCCGGCAACATGGGGAGGGTCGTGAAGAAAATAAGTCACAGCGAGAATACAGACAGCGTTCTCAGGACAGGGTGGGGAGGCAAGGCTGGGGGACTGGGCCCGAGGAAGGCGTTCTGAGAGCCAGGTTGTGGCTGAGAACTGGCAGTGAGCACTGGGGGAAGGAGGGATCTATGTCAAGTGAGGACACACAGGAAATGCTTGGGAAGCAGCATTCATTCTCCTCCTGTGAGCCAGAGCAGCTCGGACAGTGGGAGATTCCCTTCCGCTGAACTGAACTGTAGTAAAGACCGATCATGAGGTTGGAGTTTAGCTGACTTTATACAACAAGGATTATAAAACAATAAGACCTGGAGGTCCTAGCGAAGTCCTGGACTTCTGCTGTGAGGGATCTTTTTATTTCTTTTATTTTATTATTATTATTTTTAATGCTGTCTGTCCTTTGTTTCACGCCACCCTCATTGGCTCCCAGCCAAGCCTCTACCCGGAGCCAAGCCATCAGGTCCTGTGGGCAGGCAGCACCCTACCTCTGATAAGCAGATAGCTGCTAGGTGAGGCACTGTGCAGGCTCTGGAAGTGGGCAAGGAGCTGGAGTTCATGGTGGGAGATAGGTAGGGCCCATAGCAAAGACACGGACTACTGGATTCTTATTTATTTCCTCCCTCTTTGGTAGGTAACAGGGAAAGGGAGTTTGCAGATGGAGGGGCAGAAACACCTGAAGGTTAAAGAGAAAGGTGAGTGAGGGCACATGCTTCTGGAGAGAGATGTGGGACAGTCCTGGAGAAGAGCTCCTGTGCGTGGAGGCAGCTGAAGGAGAGACTAGCGAGAAAGGAGGGACAGCGCGGACCCTGAGGCCTCCCCAGACACTGCAGAAGAGCGTGGGTGGGTGGGTGTGCAGCCTTGCTCTTCTGCCCCTCTTCCTCTTCAGGACCAAAAGGCTCCTTCTCCCTCTCGCTGACCTTCACCTCCAGAATGGCCCCTTCCCCTTCCCTCATCATCTACACGATATTCCCCAGCAGAGGTGTCATAGCCGACAAAATTCAGTTCTCCGTGGAGATGTACTTCGACAATCAGGTAAGGGCGGCCATGAGAACAGTCACGAAAGTGAGCTTGGTGAAGAGAAAGCTCTCTTCTCGTGTCTGATGGAGTAGGAGGCCAATGGGTTCAGCGCGATCTGAAGAGAATACAGAAGAGGTTGTAACACTGTGTCTTTAGTGGTTTAGATCTATGCTGAAATCCATCTCTCCCTGCACTGGTCCCCCCAGTCCCCTTGCCTGCTCCTGTGCCCCCTCGTCCTCCTCTTCTTCTCCCCTCCTGAAGTCACACCAGAGCCGGAGGTGGGTAAGATGAGTTCAGGGACAGGAACAGTCTAAACAATAGTCAGACTGCCCCAGTAGGTGTGTTACCTCCGGTCCATACATTCTCTCTCTTCCTTTTCCTTTCTCCCTCCCTTTCTCCTCCTTCCCTTCTCTTCTCTTTATTTTTGAGACAAGGGCCTTGTTATGTAGCCCAGGCTGGCCTCCCTCCTGCCTCCGTCTCCCAAGAAATGCTGGGATTAGAGAAGCCTATGTCAGCACAGCTGGCCATATATCCTCCTGCCCCCAACTTTCCTTCTAAACTTTATCTGTTTCTCCACTTTTTCCACCTCTGTTATAAAATTCTAGTATCAAAGAAATATACGTTATAAATAATCTAACTGTGGAGCTGAAGAGATGGCTCAGCCGTTAAGAGCACTGGCTGTTCTTCCAGAGGACCAGGTTCAATTCCCAGTGCCCACATGGCAGCTCACAACTGTCTCTAACTCCAGTTCTAGGGGATCTGACACCTTCACACCAAGGCACATAAAATAAACTTAAATAAATTCTAAAAAATTAAAAAGTGATTAACAGTGATGGAGTAGGTTAGATCTGCTGTCCGGGCTGATCCACTGCACACGTTTCTCTTCCCCAGGTCTCCATTGGCTTCTCACCTTCCCAGCAGCTCCCAGGAACAGAGGTGGAGTTGCAGCTGCAGGCAGCGCCTGGGTCCCTGTGTACGGTCCGGGCTGTGGATGAGAGTGTTCTACTCCTCAGGCCAGACAGCGAGCTGAGCAACAGCTCTGTGAGCAGTCTGCAACTGTGCTGGGGTGGTCTGGGGCAAAGGAGACGATGGAGAGAACGGTTTAGCTGCATTCGAACACGACGGTTGGCAGGGGTCCTGGGGAAGTAACACCCCAAGGAAAGGTGCTAGAAAAGCTGTCATTTGAAAGTAGAGCCCTATGTGGTGGCACACACCTGTAAAGCCAGCACTAGAGAGGGTGAGGCTGCCAGTTCATAGCCAGCCTGGGCTATATAGTGAGGCCAGAAAGGAAAGAAGGAGGGGCAAAAGGAAGGAGGGAAAAAAAGGAAGGAAGAAAGGAAGGAAGGAAGGAAAGAAGGAAGGAAAAATAAAGGTATTTGAAGGACATAGTAATATGGAAGCTAAGACAGAAGAAGGGTGAATCAGAAGGCATGAGGCTCCGGGAAAATGCTATAGAGGTCACAGCAGAATAAATAGAAGAATCTGTACAAGTGAAGTGAGATCAGCAGAATGGGCGTGGCTCCCACCTGCTGTACTGAGTCAGGCTTGTTCTCCCAGCCCCATCGCAGGTCTACGGGATGTTTCCATCCTGGTACAATTCTTACCCCTACCAAGTGGCTGAATATGATGGGTGCCCAGCATTCAGCCCATGGGACTCTCCTCGACCCCTCTCCGATCCTGTGCCCAGAGAGGGACTGAGGAGTCATTCAATCATCTGGAGACCCTGGCTCTCTGAAGGCGTGGACCTGTTCAGCTTCTTTCAGGTAGATGCCCTGACACTTTCACTCTTAGAAAAATGATGGTTGTGGGATCAAGGGACAGGAACATCACATCTAAGAAAGCAGAGCGGCTCGCATGGGCACTGGCGGGAAAGAATGTGGGAGAAGCTCTGACATGTGAGATAGTCTCTCTAGGCTCTTCTGCCTGGAAAACTTGTCTGGTGAAAGAACCGCTGTGTGAGGCGATCCTAGAACTGTTTCCATGGCCCTCACAGGTGACACTTGAGAAGGGCAGTGGGGGGGGTGGGGGTGGAGAGATGGCTCAGTGGTTAAGAGCATTGCCTGCTCTTCCAAAGGTCCTGAGCAACCACATGGTGGCTCACAACCATCTGTAATGAAGTCTGGTACCCTCTTCTGGCCTGCAGACATACACACAAATGGAATATTGTATACATAATAAATAAATTTAAAAAAAAAGGGCAGTAGGGGAGGTAACCCAGAGGTCTGTCATATAAAACAGTTGATATGTGTTTTAAAAGCAGGGCTTGGGACACTGTGTGAGTCAAGTCCAACCAGGAGATGTCCGAGGTCATGTCTCCACGTCTTCTTCTGTGTGTTCTTCCCAATGCTTGCCTTTCCGTAACACTGGTGTTTTTGTAGGACTGCTTAATCCGGTATGGTCTCGGCCCTCAGAAGTCAAATACTGAGGACACAGTGACATTTGGGAGAAGCATAAACATCTTTATTTTTAATGAATTTAAGATTGAGCTAGTTAGGTCCTTTGAGTCACATTGAAGTCTCACACATTGTTACCTTCCTTTCTTTGTGGTTTGGGGGATGGGACTCAAGGCCCCAAATGTCACTCATGTTTTCTGTCTCTGAGCTGCACACCCAGACCAGAAGTGACCTAATAAGCAGTCCAGTCTCCGTGGCTGAATGCTGGGTGATAACCATTAGTCTCACCATTAACAACAAAAGCATATTTGGATTCGAACCTTTGAGGACGGAACTACGATACCTCCACACATCATTTGTTGGTCTCTTTGGTGCTTGTCAGGACATGGGCTTGAAAATTCTATCAAATGCCAAAATCAAGAAGCCAGTGAACTGTAGCCACCACCGTCTGCTCTACAGCTCCACTACCATGGATGGAGGTAAGCTGGTGGCCTGGCCCCCCGGGACTCTGAAAACCTCTTCTGCCCTTGGACTGAGTCTATCGTCTCAGACTGGTCCTGGATCGTAGATGCAGGACAGTTCCAGAGTATCTTTCCAGGAAGAGCCTTTGAAGCCTGGGTTCCTTATCTGTCCAGTCTCTGGTCTCAGCTCTCGGTCTATACTTCCCCAATGACCTTTCTACCTCTCCTCTCCTTGGCGGTCCTTTGCTTTGTATGAGTTCTCTAGATTGATAGGAATTTCTTACTAGCAGTCTCATAATGAGAGTTTTCCAAATTTTTTCTTCTAAACCTTGTCAGCAGGTGGCAGTGTTGCCCCGGGGGGCTGGGTTCGCATCGCCTTCGCCTTCGCTGCAAACAGAGGGTTCTCAGGTCCGCCAGTACTTCCCAGAGACTTGGCTGTGGGAATTGTTTCCGGTCGGGTAAGGGACCCGGCAGAGACCGCAGAAAACTCAGAATCGTCCTTTCAAAAATCTGTGTTAGGAACTCCTCCCCCAGGGTCCCAAAACAAGAACAGACTCCTATCTCACACCCACATCGCACAGATAGCATGCTCGCCCCAAATGCACACTGGCGCTTAGAACCACTGACTACGTGCCCATTTTGGCAAGCCACAAGCCACAGAACCGCGCCACCCCTTCTCCCTCCCTCACCAGGGGACTCACACCCAGAGCAAGCGGCTCTACTTTTCCAGTTGCAGATCAGTTCTTTCTAATGCGCTCAGGTCCCGCGCCTCACTCCGGTTCTTGTGTTCCCAGTAACTCAGGAAACAAGGTGGTCCAGGTCACAGTTCCTGATACCATCACCGAGTGGAAGGCTATGACATTCTGCACCTCCCAGTCCAGAGGCTTTGGCCTTTCCCCTACCGTTGGACTGACCGCCTTCCAGCCATTCTTTGTTGACCTGATGCTGCCTTACTCAGTCGTCCGTGGGGAATCCTTCCGTCTTACAGCCACCGTCTTCAACCATCTAAAGGACTGCATCAGGGTGAGAGCGGGGCTGCCGGAAGCAGTATGGCCCTGTAGGCCCACCATGATTGGAAGCATGCCAGACTTCCCAGGGCGATGCCTTGTGGGTGTCACAAGCCCTGCGTCCCTAAGTCACTAGCCCTTCACCTCCCACCTCCCTTCTTTCCTGCCTTCATACTGTGAGTGGAACACATGGCTTCAAGCACCCTGGCCAAAATGTCTGACCACTGAGCTACATGCCAGCACTCTTTTATTTTTTACTTATTTACTTACTTTATTTATTTATATGTTTGTTCTTTGACAGTTCCATACATGAGTTTATTTTGGCCACTCCCACCTCTTCTCTATCCTCTCTCACCCTATTCCCACCTCCCAGCCTGCTTTTATTTTGAAATAGAGGCTCACAAAGTTGCTTCCCCTGGCCTTGAACTCACTCTGCAGCCTAACCAGGCCCATGGACTTGAGCTTCCTGCCTTAGCCTTCCAAGGTGTTAGGGTTTCCAGGCCTGCACTCCCGAGCTCCACTCTCTTACCTTCTCTTTCTTAATCGTTCAGATTCAGACTCACCTGGCCCCATCAGCCGAGTACCAGGTGGAGTCAAGAGCAGACAGGCCTCCAGCTGCCTGTGTGCCGACGAAACCAAGACCTTCCATTGGGATATCATGGCTGTCAGGCTGGGTAAGAGAAGATTGACAGGCTGGGGAAGCCGACAGGACCCGAGCCCTCTGTGTTTTCCTGCCGCATTCACTTGTTTCTGCTTTCCTCCTTGTTATTTTCCTCCACCTTTCCCTTCTGAGGCTGTGTGATAAGTCAATAAGCAAAGGCTCCAAGAGACGATCAAACAGATGAGCCCAATCAAGACTATTCCGGGTGTGACAGGAGAGCTTTGCATATTTACAGCAGGACAAGGACCTGTTGTGGGACAAACACTGTTCCGACTACTTTAATATACCAACTCATTTTTAAAAAATAATTATTTCTCATGTGTATGTGCCAGAGTATACCAGAGTGTGCATATAGGAGCCTGGGGAGGTCAGACGAAGGCACCACATCCCTGGAACTGGTGATATACATGGTTGTGAGTCACTATGTGGGTGTCGGGAACTGAACCTGGGTCCTCTACAGTAGCAGCTGGAGATTTTAACCACTGAGCCATCCTTCCAGCCCCTGTACTAACTCATTCAATCTTCATACCAACCCACTGGCTGTCTCTCATGGAGTAAATCCCTGCAATCAAAACATGGCCTTTTGATTTAATAGTTATAAACTATTGGAAAATTTAGTGGGTTGGAAAAACAAATATTTACTTGTTTATACACTGTCACATATATTCCGGGCTGGCTTCCAATTCACTATGTAGCTGAGGATGGTCCACGCCTTGAGCTCCCAAGTGCTAGGTTTATAGGCATACATGACCACACCTGGTTTACATGGCACTAAGGTGTGTCATGAAGCTGTCAAGCTTCAAACCACGGCTACAGGCTCACCTGAAGACTTGAGAGAAGACCTGCTTACTTCAGAGGACCTGTTTCTGGCAGGTTCATGGACCCAATGCCACATTCTTAGCTTCAGCCATGAGCTGCAGTCCCCCATTCCACATCTCACAGGGGTCTTCTCTGGGCTGCTTCACCCCTAAGCCACTGTTTTCTGGAGCCCAGGGCTGGCAAGTTTGCACACCAGAGAGAACCTGTGGCCTTTGTGTGGCAATCAGTAGAGCTAACCCATTACTTCTGCTCTATCTCATCACTAAAAATGAGTCACTTGGGGTCCTGCCTCAATGGCAGAGTAATGGCCTAGTACATGTCACAAAGCCCCCAGTTCTACCCTCAGCACCAAAACTACACACACACACACACACACACAAACACACACACACAAACACACACAAAAACAACAACAAAAAACCACCCTACCTTACTCAATCCAGCCCACACCCTAAAGGAGGTAACCATCGAACTGCAGGACTCCTGCACCCTTAGAAGTCACCTTCCACACTGCCTCCTCATCCCTGACATCACCCAGGAATACCTGAGAAGTGCAGAATCCAGGCTGCACCCCAGGCCTCTGAGCTAGAGCTTGGCTGTGACAAGGTCCCAAGTGATGTTTGGGTCGCACCAGTTTGAGAGTCTCAAGGGGGAGAGGCCTCGCTGGCCCCTCTGGTTGTCATGCTGATTCTCCCCTTCCTTTATCTCCTCTTAGGTCATGTCAACTTCTCTATCAGTACAAAGACTGTAGACAGCGATGAACTCTGTGGGGGCCGGAAGGGGGTTGTCCCTAACAGAGGCCGGAGCGACACTCTCATCAAGCCAGTCCTTGTCAAGGTGGGCGACTTTCAGGACTGCTATCAGAGGTGGAGGCGGCAACCGTGTAGGATGCTCGGTGCCCCGCCCTGCCAGTCCGTTTCACAGCCCTCACACTCTCCCTCCAGTCTGGAAGTTTCTGTGTTCTCCTCCATTGGCCCTTCCATCTTAGCTGTTTGCCTGACACACGTGGCCTATGGGAGCGCTCAGTGTGATGCCAGGCTTAATGCAAATACTCAAATGAGCAGAAGCTACCCTGATTAGAATTCGTGACCTCATCACTTGTTTTTCTAACCCATTACAAACCCCATTGTTAGCCTTGCTTCTAAAAAACTTTCCTTAAGGTTCCTCTAACCGTAGGCTGTGTGGGGAAAGGGAAAGGGTCCGTTCTCTTACATTCTCTTACATTTTGGGGGAAGTGTGGGAACATGAGAAAGCATCTCCCCTCCATCCTCCCTGCTTCTGTTCCCATCATGCTGTTCACCTGATGCTCACTCCATTGTACCATGCAGCCCGAAGGTGTCCTTGTGGAGAAGACTCATAGCTCATTGCTGTGTCCGAAAGGTGGGTGGACCTGAGAGGGTGGCTGGGCTGATGTCCCTTGGGCAACAGGTGATTTTCATACACAAAAGGAGGAGTCTGTTGGATGTGGTGGCACAGCCTACAATTCCAGCTGAGTGCAGAGGCAGGAAGATCGCCACAAGTTTGAGGTCAACTTGGTCTAAACTGGGAGTTCCAGGCTAGCCAGGGTCACATAGGGAGAGACCTTGTTACCAAACCAAACCAAACAAACAAAGAAACAAACAAACAAAACAGAGACGTGTGCAGGACTAGGAGGGAAAAGGGAGCCTGGGCTATTACCCTTGCTGGGATCAGGGAACTAAAGGGCAGGGTGTGAACAATAAAAAATAAAAAAAAGAAGAAAAAAGAAAATCATAAGAAGCACGTGTATGGCTCCTTGAAATTTATTTTCAGCTTTAACAGCACTGAGCGGCGCCCATAGGATGTACTGGAGAGTACAGGACATAGGATGTACTGGAGAGTACAGGACATAGGATGTACTGGAGAGTACAGGACATAGGATGTACTGGAGAGTACAGGACATAGGAAACCCTAGATCACACAACTTGCTTCAGAGTCCCATGACATCCACCACCCACGTCACTTTTTCTCTGTGATCACAGGAGAGGTGGTTTCAGACTCTGTCACCCGAGAGTACAGGACATAGGAAACCCTAGATCACACAACTTGCTTCAGAGTCCCATGACATCCACCACCCACGTCACTTTTTCTCTGTGATCACAGGAGAGGTGGTTTCAGACTCTGTCACCCTGGAGCTCCCTGGGGACATCGTCCCGGACTCTGCCAAGGCTTACGTTACTGCTCTGGGTAAGCAGGGTGCTCCGACAAGGTGGGCTAGAGGCTGCAGAGGCGAAGTGCGGGCAGCATGGGGACCTGAAGCAAGCATCCCCAGTCTGAAGGATGGGAAGAAGAAAAGCAAAGCCTGTTCAAGAGCAATGCCCAGATGGGACTACAAATCTAGTTTCAAATGAAGGCGTTGTTTGGGGCTGGAGGTTAAGAGCACATTCTGCTCTTCCAGGACCAAGCAAACATGTCAATTGACTCAAACTTGCTTGTAAATGTACTTCCAGAGGATCTAGCACACTCTTCCGGCTTTTGAGAGTACCTACACACACACACACACACACACACACACACACGCACACACGCACACATGCACAGATGCCTGTGACACGTACACATTCATACACAGAGACACACACAATAAAAACATACATCTTTTTTTTTTAAAAAAATGAAGGAATCAAGGCAGGATAAAAATAAAATCTTTTAAATTACAAAGTCATTGAGGCAGGAGGAAGCCTGCTGTTACAGATGTTGGATATGTATTTGGCTTTAAGGTATCTATAACCCGGGTAGAGAAAAGATAAAATGTTTGCTACAACCATTTAACAAAGGAGCATCTGTGTTAGCTCAGAAGGTAGCAGCCGTGTTTGCACTTCGCTCCTTTGGGAGGACAGTGGAAATGAGTAGACATGGAGTTTGATGCATTCATCTTGCCATTGAACCCCTACGTGACCTGGACAGCCTTCCTTCCCCTCTGTGAAACAGTGACAGTGACCACCTCTTAGGGCTGACATAGGACTAAGATATGTGATGTAGAGCTGTCACTCCTGGGAGGAGCCGGGGACTGACCAGTCCTTTCTTTAGTCTCTCACCTCTACAAAGTTTCCTTCCAGGTCACTTTCTCTGTCGTGACTGTGAGCTGCCAGTAACTCAGCTACTGCGTTCATCTCCTCCACTGTATCAGCCCATGGCATTTGTCTTCACCCTGAGAACATGGATCATTTCTTTTCCCTTTCTGTCTCTGAAAAATTCCTTTAATACAGTTTGATATCGAGTACATATTTATAGATTTGAATTGAACCTAATGTCTAAAACACAAGTGAGTCATAATATCCTGCTAGCTGGTTATGGGGTGTAACTTGGAGAAAGTATCTGTGTTGTGATTGTCGGGGAGGAATGCGCCCTTTGGGGGTAAATCTATGTGCAGTTGAGGAGTTTAGGTATTAAGGCTAAGTATGGCAGGTTTCATATGCCACTCACAACATCTCTGGCAACATGTAAAATCCCTGTCCTCCCTTAGACGGCCTGTGTGCTTTCCTGAGCTCCTGCCTTTACATGTCCAGCATTGAGAACTGTATTAGACTTGCTGACTTGTATGAAATGTAACTGTTTTCCAAATCTGTCCTCTTGACTGTGAACCCCATTGCTGTCCTCTTGACTGTGAACCCCTAATGCTGTCCTCTTGACTGTGA
>JAQHUG010000302.1:1682351-1692499 GCA_028555095.1 Dicrostonyx torquatus | reverse complement strand
AAAAGTATATGGAAAATATATGGAAGGGTTAATGAAATCAGGCCATGTGAACATGTTTTAAGATACGCCTATCAGAGACTTCCACACAGACACTCTTTTGTTTGGTTTGGTTTTTTGGAGACAGGATTTCTCTGTGTAACAGCCTGGCTGGCCTGGAACTCTGTAGACCAAGCTAGCCTTGAGCTCACAGAGATCCACCTGCCTCTGCATCCCGAATGCTAGAATTAAAGGTGTATGTCACCACTGCCCGGCCCACACAGGCACTCTTAAAACAGAAAGGAAAGCCTTTACTGCTGGCTGGCATCTGTACTGGGAACTTGCCCAGATCCTGCAGCTCTGTCATTTATATACGCAAACCACATCCTGGTTGTCACACTTAGCAAGAAGCAGAACTACAGAAGCCAAAAAGCAAGGTCAGATTTAGGGGCTTTTCTGGAACTAAGAACTAGGTCTTTGATAGATTAGGTTTTTATTTCCATTTCAGCATGTGTGTGGAGCCTACATGCTGGGTTTTAAGTTCAGAATGGTGTCTCTAACATGGCGTCAGTTATGCTAAACTCTGGGGTCCTATTACAATGTGAGTGATACCAGATGCATTTGGTTTTCCCTTTGTAGAGTATTTTTATATGTGTGCTGGTTAGCTTTTGTCAGCTCGATACAAGCTAAAGTCATCTAGGAAGAGGGATCCTCAACTAAGAAAATGCCTCCATCAGATTGGCCTGTAGGCAAGTCTATGGTACATTTGTTTGTTTAATGATTGATGTGGGAAGGCCCAGCCCACTGCAGGCAGTGCCACCACTGGGTAGTTATTACTACATTGTTCTGAAAATTAATTAAATATCTAGCATGTAAAAATTACTTGAATGAAGAGGAAAATGTATTTTTCATCCTCATGGAAATTACAAATTGATTCATTAAAATTAGTGTCAGGCTGCGTGGTGGTACATGCCTTTTTTTCCAGAATTTAGGAGGTAGAGGCAGGTGGATCTCTATGAGTTTGAGGTCAGCCTGGTCTAGAGAATGAGTTCCAAGACAGGACAGGCAGGGCTATGTTTTTTGTTTTTGTTTTTGTTTTTGACAAGAGTTTGTCTGGGTAGCCCTGACTGTGTTAAAATTCTCTCTGTAGACCAGGCTGGCCGTGAGCTCCCAGAGATCTGCCTGCCTCTGCCTCCTTGTCCTGGCATTAAAGGTGTGCACCAACACCCAACCAGTTTAGTGGATTTATTAAAAAAATCTTGTACTGTGCCTCACTTCAGGGAACTTCCTTTGTTGTTTTTCCTTTGGGGATTGAAAATGGTTTTTATACCAGTCGGTGATGGCACATGCCTTTAATCCCAGCACTCAAGAGGCAGAGGAAGGCAGATCTCTGTGAGTTTGAGGCCAGCCTGATCTACAGAGTGAGTTCCAGGACTGGCTCCATAGCTACTGAGAAGCTCTGTCTTGAAAAACCAAAAATAAATAAACGAATAAATAAAAGGTTTTTATTTATTTTCAATTTTTGCTGCTGGGGATTAAAGCCCGGGCCTTGAACCTGCTAAGTGCACAGTCTGCCAGCTAGCTACACCCCAACCCTTCGGGGAAATTCTTGATCAGGAAAGACATCTTCTTGCCTAACCCTTAAGTAATTATAATAAATATCAATATTTTGTCAAGAAGTGAGAGAAGGCTTTACAACCATCAGTGACACGTACCTGTCAGAATTGTTTTTCACAAAAATTCTTAGTGATTACAAAAGGCCTCTCTCTTTCACACACACACTCACACACATACACACACTAACACACACAATAACATACACATATACATACACACACACAAAAATCACACACATATACATACACACACACAATCACACACATATACATATACACACACAATCACACACATATACATACACACACAATCACACACACATACATACACACACATACATACACACACAATCACACACATATACACACACAATCACACATATACATACATACACACAATCAGACACATATACATACACACACACAATCACATACATATACATACACACACAATCACACACATATACATACACACACAATCGCACACATATACATACACACACACAATCACACACATATACATACACACACAATCACACACATATACATACACACACACAATCACACACATATACATACACACACCGAATCTTAGCCAGTGGGAAGGTCCTTCAGTGTGTTGAAGTAGTACGAATCCCATGGCTTCACCTCACAAAGGCTAGACAGAGCTTCCCAGGGGACTGTTGTCTGCAGCCTCCACAGGGCCGTCCCACCTTCCTACTCCACAGGCAGTAATGCTGTAACTACGCATGCTCTTTTGCTTTCTTCAGGGGTATGGAAAGTGAGGCTCTTTATTCTGTAATACGCATTTGACAGTGTCAAGTATGTAGAAATTCTCACAGTGGAGAGCAGAACATAACAGTTTTCCTGGGCATCTCATCTTCTCCCTCTTTATTGTAATTTATATAAATGGGACTTTTTTTTTTTTAATGGAAAGCGTCAAGCTATACAATACAATGTGCTCTTAGTGACAGTGTGTCTTATTCAGAGCTAAAGAAAAGGTAACGTGTGCTCAGTGGCTAAGAAGCCTTGGACTGAGAGAAAGGATTGTCCAAGGGTCCTGGTACCCTCTCCAACCAGAGGGAGGTCATCGCACAGATGACTGCAGAATAAATAACTGCAGAAGATATGAGTTTTCGAGGACCGTCAAGTTGTCGCTAGTTCCTCCAGCAAGAGAGCTATGAAATGTACAACGAGCCATTATCCACTTGGTTCTAGAAATAACCCCTTTGAAGCTAAGTTCTGTTTCTAAGCATGAATTCACCAGAATGGTCAGATGGCCCAACGCTGTTCAATAACAACCTGCTATGATGATTTCCTATATGTGTGGGTTGTCAGAGTTCCCGCATCAGCTCCTCAAGAAGAGGTGACTATAGTTCTCTATATGGGTGGGAGGGCTCTCACCCAAGGCAGCTTCAGCTACTGTGCCCTGGCTACAAGGTCCTTCATGCTGATTTGCATGGCTCACAAAACAGTAAGCACGTACTTGTTTTACTTCAGGATACTGTGGTTGCCCTCCAAGCCCTTGCCAAGTATGCCGCAATTGCCTATGTGCCATCTGAGGAAGTCAGCGTGGCTGTAAAATCCTCTGAGAATTTCCAACGCACTTTCAACATAGAGTCTGCCAGCCGACTGGTCGTGCAGCAGGAGGCACTGCCCAGCATCCCTGGAGTGTACACTGTGGAGGCCTCAGGCCAAGGCTGCGTCTATGTGCAGGCAAGCAGAGGCCAAGAGGAAGGAGTACAAGCGAAAACAGTGTCCGAATATTCTCACCCCAAATACAAATTCTCAATCCTCACTCCCTCCCTCTCCTTCGTCCCTCCTCTCTCTTTCCCTCCTTTAGTATCTCCCCTCCCTCTCCTTCTTTTCCCTCCCTCCTGCCTGCCTTTTCTCCCTTCCACTGTGTGTGTCTCTCTCTCCCTTGATGGTAGTCTGAGATACACAAATTTGAAGTCTTTCCTTATTCTGATCTGGCTATCTCTTTCCACCAGGTGGTGTTGAGATACAACGTAATCCCTCCTAAAATTCTGGAGGCTTTTAGCCTTCAGGTGGAAACAGAAAAGGCTAGTTGTGAAAAACTCGCTTTGCCTCGATTCTTCTTGACTCTCACCGTTCAGAAAACCGGGGACACCTGGGTCTTGGGAGCTGAATTTGTGTGTGGAGGGGGTGGGTGGAGTGGGGGGTGTGCCTATGCTCACACACATGTGTATGAGGCTGCAGAGTGTAGCAAGAGTGAAAATGGTAGTTGACATAAGTCTGCTTCTTCCTGCCCCCAGTTATGTGGGGAGCTGCAGCTCTTCCAACATGGCCATTGTGGAAGTGAAGATGCTGTCTGGGTTCAGTCCTGTGGAGGGCACCAAGCAGTCAGTAAGTGGCTTCTGCTTCTTCCATTGAATTATGGGAAACCTAACATTGCTGATGCACCAAAGTGTGGTTAAGTTGGCATCATCCTATAAATCAATGTACACGCATCATCCTATATATCTATATAATACACCATCCTATAAATCTATGCACACATAATCCTATATCTATATATACATCATCCTATATATCTATATACATATATCATCCTATATCTATTAACATGGATCATCCTATATATCTATAAACATGAATTATCCTATATATCTATAAACATGGCTCATCCTATATATCTATATACATGCGTCATCCTATATATCTATATACATCATCAATCCTATATATCTATGTAATGCATCATCCTACATATCTATATACATGCATTATCCTACATATCTATATACATGCATTATCCTATATGTCTATAAACATGAATTATCCTATATATCTATAAACGTGGCTCATTCTATATATCTATATACATGCATCATCCTATATATCTATGTAATGCATCATTCTATATATGTATGTATACACATGCACATGTTTACAACTCAAGTTTGGACCCTCTGAAAGGGCTGTTGAGGTCCCTCAGATATATAAAATGGAAGCGGTAATAGTTTTGGCTCCTATTCTTATCCTATGCTGAGGATAGAATCCAGAGCCTTGCACTTGCTAGGCAAATACCGTACACGTGGCCTAGGTGTCCTGCTTTATTCTGGAGCACTTGAAGCTGTCCAGGAGAAGAGCAGGGTCATGTTGGTCATGTACAACAGTGTGGAAAGCATACTGGCATTCACAGGCGGAGTGAAAAGGAAACAGAATACATATGTTAGTATATATCTCAAGATAAAACTGAAATGCCGAGAGTTTAAAACTGAATAAAATGTTCTGCTCCAGGGACAGTAAAGAGCCTGGTCCTGCCTCCTCATCTCTTTCTTTCCTCCTTTTCAAATCTAGCTTCTGCAGCAACCCTTGGTGAGGAAGATCGAGTCCGACAAAGACACGCTTAACATTTACCTGGAGGAGGTAGGTGTTCGAAACTAACCCGAGAGTGGGACTGTGTGTGCATCCGCAGGTGTCCCTGCAAATCCGCATCTCCTAGTGTCACACACACCGACATGCAGGACCTGGGAGTGCACAACGTGACAGGAGGCTACTCCATGATGGTGCGCCAGGACACAGATGGGGCCCTACAGACAAATGTCCTCCCACAGGTTGGCATCCCGGGCTGTTTTCACTGTTTGAGATTTCTAATAGGCATATTCAAGAAACGAAACAGAAAACGATGAGAACTAGCGTTGTAGCAAGTGGTAGAATATTACTGATCCTTGGGCACTCTGAACTTTGTTGAAATGAGAAGTTAAATATGGCATGTTGATTTAAATTAAACTTAAAAGCACAATAGATAATATGAACATATACGTGTATTGGGGTCTTACTTTTCACTGGCAACAGTTCTAAATATTTTTACAGTCTTAAAACACTTAATTATTTCAATTATTCTATGAGCTAAGTCTGTATCTCAGTGGTAGAGTGCTAGGGACTGACCCTAGTAGACACAGTTGAGAAAACTTCAGCTAGGTGTGGTGGCTCACACCTTTAATCCTAGAACTGGGAGGAAGAGGTGGATGGATCTCCATGAGTTTGAGGTTAGCCTGGTAAGACTTTGTCTCAAGAAAATATTTTTTAATTTAACTTTAATTTTTTCCCTTTTTTTTTCTTTTGTCTTTTTTTGAGACAGGGTTTCTCTGTGAAACAGTCCCAGCTGTCCTGGAACTCACTTTATAGACCAGGCAGGTCTCAAACTCACAGAGATCCACCTGCCTCTGCCTCCCTGGGATTAAAAACATGGCCCACCACCACCCAGCTAAATTTAACTCTATATTCCCCAACATTTCAACTCTATAATCTATTGAAACATGAAATGAGATATGTATTAATGAGTGCCCATGTATATGCATCCATTTCTGCACCTTTGTGTTCCTGCATGTGTTTTACACTGTCAGCCCGCCTCCATTCTTTCCAGTCAGTTTCAAATGCTCAGTAGCCACAAGCAGTGTTGCAACTCTAGGTTATAATACATGCTTAACCTCAAAACCTGTAACCAAACTTGCTCTGAACCCTTGGTTTTAGCTATTGGTTGTGTAGCTCTGGGCAAACTGTTGTTTCCTTAGCTATGAAATGAGTTATTGGTAAAAGACAGATAACTATATCTGCCCTAGTACTATTTGGTTTTTATTCATTTATATGCAGTGCTGAGGGTTGAACCCAGTGCCCTACCGCTGAACTAGATGCTAAGCCTGTAGTGCTATTGTGGGGATTAAATGATTTAAGGTTATAAAGTATTTGAAAATGTTCCAGACACAAAATAAGCCCTCAATACATATGTCCATATTATTTTATTTTAAGGCTAAGATTAGCTTTAATTCAACTTGTTTTTATTTCAATAAGATTAGAAGTTCCCAAAGACCCAGTAACAGTCTAAAATCTAATGTAGCTCTAATTCTCATCAGATTTTGTTCCACGTAGGGAATAACGTTACCTTTATTCTACAGCCAACAGAAAAGAATGTACCAAACCAAAATTTGCTTTTACTGTGAATATCCATGTCCCATTTTCAACCCTCTGGCCAGCCTGTCCATCTTTCAGAAAGACACATTGGTTTGTTTGCTTGTTGTAGTTGTAGGCAGAGGATCACACCCACAGCCTTATGTGTGCTTGGCAAACATCCTACCACTGAGCTAGCCTGTCCCCTTTTTCACTTTAGTCTTTTTCTCCTCCCCCCCCCATGCCCCGCTTCTTCTCATTGAAACAGGGTCTTGCTGTGTCACCCAGGCTCACCTTAGACTCTTGATTTTCTTGGCTCAGTCCCCTGAGTGCTGGGAGTGCAGATGTGTCACCATGCTGTCACCTGGCATGGTTTATTTTAGTTGTCTGTTTAAAGTGTATTTTTTGTTTCTTGTGTGTGTGTGTACCATGTGCCTGTGGGTGCCCGTGAAGGCCAGAAGGGTGCGCTGAATCCACTAGAACTGGATTGGCAAGTGACTATGTGAACCCGACCCACAGGTCCAGTTATTCAGGGTCCGAAGAGGCTCCTAGCTGAAAATCATGGGCGAGAGAAAAGAAGGAGACCAAGCAAATTTCTCTTGTCAAGGTCTCACTTTATTAAGGGACCATCACCAGTATATATACAGCTCCGAAATTGGGGGTTGCTTGAGTCGGGGTTCTGGACTTAGGGCAGTGAGCAGGATCTGGGGGTAATGAACAACTAGTTTAGCTAGCTAGCACACCTGTGTAAACGGAAACATTCTTTTGTGCATAGCTAACTAAGGAAGAGGGGAATCTCTGCAAACATCCTTGAGACAATGGCCTCCGTATCTTTGTTAGCTTCCTAGAGTCAAAAGTCCTAGCTGGCTCTGTTAAACATTCTAAGTCAAAGGCCTTTGCTGACCTTCTGTAATTATTAGGGCAAAAGGTCCCTAACAACTATGAGCTATCCACCATGGGTCTGAGATCCCACCTCAGCTCCTGGAAGAGTAGCAGGGCCTAACCACTGAGCCGTCTCTCTGGCCCCTCATTTTAATATGCTTGATCTGTGTGCCCCACAGCTCAGTAAGAAGACACAGACTTACACTTTGACGATCAGCCAAAGTGTGTTGGTCACCAACCTGAAACCTGCAACCGTCAAAGTCTATGACTACTACCTGCTAGGTGAGTACGGAGAGCCTACATGCATCTCCCAACACGGTTTTATTGCACTCATTATGGCCTCTGGCTCTTAATTTTGCAAACACTCCAATCATATTAACTGGCCTAAAACAATTTTTAAAAGTCACCTAAAAAACTAGAGATACATCTTACCAGTAGAATGCTTGACAAGCATTCACAAGGCCAGTATTGGGGGTGGAGGTGGGGGGCGGGGAGAGGAGCCAAGCACGGTAGTGGATGACTGTAATCTCAGTACTTTGAGGTAAAAGCAGAAAGAAAGATAAGGGATAGCTTCAGCTACACAGAGAGTCTGAGGCCAGCCTGGGCTATGCAAGACTCTGTCTCAAAACAAACAAATAAGATAAAATCAATAAATAATCAAAGCTCATCTACAGAAGAGGTCCTTTGCATGCTATGATCTTCAGACCAAGAGAGCACAGCAGACCACTGTTCTCAAGGTGCTGATGAGAGCTGGCGTTTCTGATGTAATTAATGATTCACCGTAGCACGGTGTTAGTGATTGACAGTGCCTGTAATGCTAACGTGCTCATGACACACAGAGACATCTGGACGTGGGTAAAGCAGAACTTTGACCTCTGAAGGATCACCTCTGAGTTCCGCCAAGAATAACATGTCAATTCATTTCACAGATGAGCAGGCAGTGACCCAGTACTCTGACCCTTGTGAATGAGGTAAGTCCAGCAGGGAAAGAAGTCAAGTTGGGGTGGAGTGGTATCATGCAGAAGGAAAAGGACTTTTGGGCAGGGGAGACGCTGGGGAGAGAACTCTCTTTTGAGATATTGTTATTGTCTTTGGAAACTTTTCTTGGTGAAGTGTGCTTCCATGGGGTCTTACTATGTGACTCAGGCTGGTCTTGAACTTGAACCCTTCCTGTCCCAGTTTCCTTAGTGCCACACTGTCCTAAAGTCTTGAAGAGAGCACGATGTCTCCATAGTTCACATCAGAAAAACCTAAGAGTGGCATTTGTGTGATGCTTTCTATCTGATTATCACTATATTCTGAGGGTTTGTATATGGGTGGGTATACCTGCTGTCTGTCTGTCTGTCTCTCTCTTTCTCTCTCTCTGGTGGGGGGATGGGGCAGAGGACAACCTTGGACCTTATTTTTTGAGACATGGTCTGTCACTGGCCTGGAGCTCACCAGCTAGTCTCGGTTGGCTGGCCCGCAGGCCCCAAGGACCCTCCTCTCTCCACCTCTCCATCTCTGGGAATGTGAGTGTGCAGCACCACACCAGATTGTTTTTACACGAATTTTGAGAAATGAACCCAGTTTCTTACATCTGAAAGGCAAGTGCTTTGCTAACGGAGCCATCCTCATGGTCTCCTTGTATGATTTTTCAAAACAATTCATTTTTCTATTGGTTTAGACAATAGGTGGATTTTCCCTAACTGTTTTTCCGTAATGTATCCCCATTGTACGAAAAGACTGGAATGAAGCACAAGGCAGACAGAGAAAAGTGAGGGAGCAAGAGTGGGAATGAGAGCCCTGACATGACGTGGTCCTAGGTCTTAGGAGAGCATCCTTGGAGAATAAGACCTTCATGTCTTCTGCTGCTCCCTCGCTTGCTTGCTTTTCAGAATAGAAGCTGGAAGGGGACCAAGCTAACCTTGCTCTGACACTGGACATTCTTTTGCCTCCTGAAGCAGAGTTCATTCAGTCACACTGATTCTCTGATTGGCTAGTGGATTGGTGGCAGGTGAATATGCCTGAACCTCAGCTACTCTGCTTTCTCATGGAGATGCCGGGTTATGGATCCTTTCACACCAGAGATCACCGTGGAGATCACCGTGGGAGAGAAATGACTCAGCTGTTCTTTTCTGTATTCGGAACTCTCAGAGGGCAGGTTGTGGTAGGTGGTGGTGCAGGGAAGATGAACAGGTCTTCTGGAGGTTAAATCTGGGGGAAATGGGACTTGAAACTTTGAGATTAGGCTAAAAACATGAAACTTCTGAAAGGCTATCAGTGTATCTGGCTCTGTGTAGTTTTTAGATGCTGGGGTGGTTAGAATGAGGACGTCCCCTACAGGCACAGCTATTTGAATATTCGGTCTCTGGTTGGTGGTGTTGTTTTGGGTAGGTTTAGGGGGTGTGGCCTTGCTGGAGGCAGGCTTTGGGGTTTCAAAATCCACAGGCCATTCCCATTTCACTGTTTCTGTCTTGTGTTTGAACATGACAACGACATAAGCTCTCATCTCAGCTGCTCCAACTGCCAGGCCAGCCTGCTGCCATCACCCCCACCCCTACCCCATGATGATGAAGGACTCATTCCTCTGGAAGGTCTAACAAACCTTTTCTTCTGTAAGCCACCTCAGCAGTGGTTTCTTCTTACAGATGTTTATCTTTTAACAAAAGCTTGACAAGGGGCTCTTCCCTTCCTTAAGCCTTCTGATCAAAACTTCTCAAAAAATCATATTTAACATACTGAAGGGGAGTGGTCTTGGCCATTTCGGCTTATAGCCAC
>JAQHUG010000302.1:1617659-1635149 GCA_028555095.1 Dicrostonyx torquatus | reverse complement strand
TTTAATCCCAGCACTTGGGAGGCAGAGGCAGGCGGATCTCTGTGAGTTCGAGACCAGTCTGGTCTACAAGAGCTAGTTCCAGCGCAGGCTCCAAAGCCTCACAAAAAACCCTGTCTCGAAAAACCAAAAAAATAAAAAAATAAATAAAAAATAAATAAAGGGCAGTTAACAACATTAATTCCCCTTTGCTCTGTAACATCTCACAACTGGAATAAATTTAGGCTTCTTCATTCTAATCCCAGTTTACAAGTAGACAATGCAGGACATAAAATTTAGGAAAATTCTTTGCACATTATTTCTCGCTCTTATTTGCTAAGCCATCCCCCCAGTTCTTACTCACAAAGTATCTTTTGAACCTATACCTGAAGAAATTAGCTAAGTCAGAGTGGACCCTTCATTGCAGACTTGTTTTTTTAAACTGGCAGAAGTCAAGCTTCTCTGCAAACATTCAGAGCTAAGCACTTGAATAGGGGTTTCACACTTGTCTTTCATGCTGTGGCCCGGAGGTAGCTCTGAGCTGTGGCGTCACAGACTGGAATTGAAATTCTTACTCCAGAACTTAAGGCCCATGAACCTTGAACAATTTAACTTGCCCAAGCTTTAGTTCTTCCTCTGAAGACATTACCATGGACCCAGAACAATTGTCTGCAGGGTGAGGAAGCTGCAGTAGAGACTCAGGATTATTTTCAGTTGTTTTCCTTTTACAAGTCTTCCTGATGCTCAGCTTTCTTGGCCTGGGGACATGACCCCACACAGTATAAATCTGGTGTTGGATCTCATCCTGAATGTGTATCCTAACTTCCGAAATAGTGACCAGAGAAGCATATTTGAAGCCATATAAATCTAGGGCCCAAGATAAGTTCATTAATTAAACTCATTGATCCATAAACTTGTTTATGAAATTATGATTAATTAGGGATGTAAGATAAATAAACCATAAAGAGTGGTCTAGATACATTGGAGAATAACAAACATTTACTGGGTTAGCTCCTGCCCCAAAATGTCTTTTTCTCTGCTGAAAACCAACGGACTTGAATAGCATTTTGCTTTAAATCTCAGAATCTCAAGATGCTCTCAATGTTCATCCTCCTTTCTTCCAGCTAGACTTTAAGAAGAGCTGCCACTGGATGGGATGGGATGCGGATTGGGTGCTGTGATACATTTAGAATATAGGCAGTCACTGACTTGTTTCTTTACACTCTCCCCGTATTTGCATGAGAATGTGGTCCCTCATTTTCACTTGGGTAGTTAGATAATGCCGTTTGCCAAGTGAGACCTCACAGGTCAGTTTAAAAACACACTAAGTGCTCAGTGGCCGAGCAAAGGCCCTTTATCTTACTTTCTGTTTGTTTTCGTTGCTGCCAAATCACCTTCCAAATCCCTGCGCTTCTGGAGGCAGCTAAGTTTGCAGGAGGGCTCAGATCTCCGCAAACCGGGTAGAATGCATTTCCTTTTCACCTGCTTAGGCTAAAGACATTCAGTGTCATGTGGAGCAAAGAAATCCAGCCTCCATCGACTTGAACTGTTTGTTTTGAAAGAGAAAAGACTAATTCCAGTAGAATCATTAAATGAAAATGAGAACGCTTAGGGGGGAAAAAAGCAGTCAGCTGAAGAGTCTCTAGGGAACAAACTTGTTGACTTGTTTAGGTGGAGACGAACTGTTCTCAAGATAGTTCAAGAGACTATGAAAATGCTTTTTTGCGGATGAAGATTTTCCTGTAAATTCGACTCGTTGCTGACCCTTCTTTCCACTAAGTGAAATTTATTTTGGTGGAAATAACTTAGCCCTATGACTTGGAAAAGTGACCTGTCTTGGGGACCTTTACATGAGAATTGAATGCTTGGCCCATAATCAATGCAGCATGAGCTGCAATAATTATTCCTAGGCTAAAGTCCAGTCAGAAGTTCAGCAAAATTATGTCACTTTTTAATCCCCTAATGTCATTTAGTAAATGAAGAAAGCAATGATCCTGGATTGCAAAAATAAAGAAAAAAATCTCAAGGTAGAATGTAGCTCTATGCAGCAGTAGCAATTCTTTGCTGTCAAGGGGCGGGGCTGAAACTTAATGAGAAAGGGCTATGATAATCTATATACATATACATCCTACATGTTATTGGGAAAATGAGGATGTAACTTCTGGAATCTGGATTCTCCTAAGAACACAGTATAGGCCATGTCCAGGCTCGGTAGTGGTGAAGGTTTTCCACAGGAGTCGTGTTTCTTGTCCTGAAAGGGAATTTTCTGAAAACCATCTTTAGATTGTTCTCCAGTGGTGTGAAACAGAGGCGAAGCTCAATAACTCATTCCCAAGCCTCCGCGAGAAAGCTTTAACCTTCTCTGACGTTCCAAAGACCTAGATGTGAAATAAGGGTGCTTCAGCAGGTTTCAAACCACTCAGTGTTCCTGGCAGAACATTTCCATTCATCCCTGGCCAACGCCCATCTTCTGCGGCCTGGCAGCAAACCCTCTCACCTCTCCACACCTGCGCTTCTGCCTCTCTAGTCCTTTGGCTGCCCTTTGGGGTTTGCATACCTGTTTAACTGGTTCCTAGACGCCTAGTACGTATCTTACCTAACATAATTCTGGCTATAACAAATTAAGAGTGGGAGTCAATACAACACAAATGGATCTAATTTATAATGAGAATGCTTCAATTTTTTTTTTCCTCTACAAATTACACATGGGCTTTCAAAGGAGAGAATGAAGAGTGGGCTTGAGAAAGCAGCTAATTAAGGCTGAGGCTGGCAAATAACTATGAGAGCAACCAACAGATAAAGCACAAATCGCAGTTATTATCACAGGGCAACACCGTTCCGCAAAGGCTAAGAAGAGCAGTTATCTTTGTTATCTGTGCACCGATAAGATTCAAGCTTCCAAGAGCGAGCGGCACACAGTAGGTGTCCCAAGAACACCACCGAAAGACTGGGCATATCTAAATCCTGATAAATTAGTGTTACAAATAAGATGAGCATCCCCCAAGATGTGCTCAGGCGTTGCAAAGGCAGCACCATTGTTCATCTCTTTACACCCCGCCTTTTCCATTGTTTTGGGCGTTCTAATTCTTTCACACGTGCATGTGTCTTTAGAGATCACAAGCACACAATCAACCCAGAAACCACCGACTTAAGTGTTATTCAAAGCAAGGTGCCCCCAGGTTCCTGCTTTTAAATGAATTGCAGCTTCTAACGGGTTCAGTTTCTGGGCAGCGTTCTTTCCCGCCTTCTTGGAGTTGAGGCGAGGGATAAAACAATCAGCATTCTCTCGCCGTTCCCTCAACCTCGAAGTTTCTCTTTCCTTCTCTCTGCTCCTTTTTCTTTCACAGACCGTCGTTTCTCAAGGGTCTTTGCCCCGCTTCCTCCCTCTCTGCCTGCCAGTCCCTTTGATCCTTTCTTTTGAGCCCCTATTCCCAGAAGCTGCAGAAAATACCTTCTTTTCCCCCCGCTTCACGTCACTTCCCTCCCCTCTCCCATCTCCCTCTCTTTTCGGAGGTGAGTCCCTCTAGAGGCCAGCGCTTTCTTAGCTCCGTCCTTTCCGACGGCGAGCGGAATTCGGAGAGAAAGAAGGGGGGAAGAAAGGAGGAGAAAGAGAACCAGAGTCAGGGGAGGAAAAAAAAAAAGAACCAAAACAAACCCCAAAAAACCCCAAACCACTCCGGCCTAGAGCGCGGAGGCCCGGGAGCGGCGTCGCCATGGCAACGGGCGCCGGCAGGAAGCGAGGGACGCGCGCGAGGGCGGGCGCGGGGAGGGGGCGGGCCGCGGGAGGGGTCGGCTGCCCCGGAAGCACCTCCCCGCAGCCCCCTCCCCGCCGGCCCGCGGCCCCCCGGCCTAGGCCCCCACCCTCGCGGCGGGGCAGGAAGTGACAGGCCCGCGCGAGCCCCCGGCCTGGCGGAGCCGCGGCGCGGCCGGCACCCGGACGGCGGGAGGGGCGGGGAGCGGCGGCCGCGCCGGGCACCTCCCACCGCGCCTGGGCCCCCGCCCCTCCAGGAAGGGGAGGAGGCGGAGCGCCGCCGAGACCGAGCGACTCCCCCTCCCCCGCCCCTGAGGTGGACGCCCCCCGCGAGGACTCGGGTGCGGAGCCCGGCGCGAAGGTAACCGGGCGGCCGCGGGCCGGGGAGGGGCCGCATCCCGGGGGCTCGGCGGTGCGGGGATGTTTCCTCAGCCACCTCGGCGTGTGCAACGCCCAGGTACCTCCCCCAGCCGCGCTCCTGCCTCCCGCTCTGCTGCGCTCTGCGGTGCTTCGGTGCTGCGGGTCCCGGTCTCCGTGCTTTGCGCTCGCTGTGCTCGGTGCTGTGTGTCCGTCACCTCGTTGCCTTTGGCCGCTTGTCTTCTCATTCATTTCTCCCTGCCCCGACTTCGATCCTTACCTCCGAGCATGCTGTCTGGTTATTTCCCTGCTTCTCGCGCTCCGCCGGGCTCCCCAGGCTCCAGTTCCTTGACTTCTCTGCCCCTCCTGCTTGGCTCCCTACTATTAGAATGTACATTGCCCTGCTTACCGAGTCCGTTCGCTCTGGGCACAGTGCTGTATCCACCCCCTTCTCGTGGTGTGCTTGGTTTCTCGTTGGAACTGCGTTTACATCACGGTTCTGTGTAGAACAAGAACCCCTAGGGGGCTTTCCGAGGCACCCCCAACCCCTGCTTCTCTCTCCATTCTTACTGCAACAGAGTTTTACACTCAGGGACTTGATCCTATAGGCCCAGTACCGTATCCACCTCAATATTACTTTCTAGTCCCCTCCCATCGGTGTGCAGCTATCCCAGTTGAATCTTTCCACATCCACACCAGATGGAAGTACCTTTTAAGGTGGCCTTTCACTCTTCTCCCAGTTTTTAATTTTTAATTCAAGTTGCTTCCTAAACTGCTGTCTTCACTTTCTATAGTTAATCTGGAACTCACAATATGACTTTAAAAAAATGTGTGCCTGTGAGATTTTGGATGGCAATTTCCCCAGTGGAAAGACTTTAAATTGGCCCTTTTCTGTTCTACGATCTGGGGGAAATGAAGGGGTCATTGAGTGTATGAACTTTTTTTTTTTTAATATACAAGCCTCTATTGCAAGTAACAGGGTCTGATGTCTGTGAGTCCAGTGAGCTAAGTCCAGCAATGTCTATATACAACTGTGCCATGCTACCTCTAATCCTTGCCCACTTTTTTCCTTCACATGCTGATAATGAGGATTCATGGGTCTGTATCTGTTTAGTGCTTTGATATTTTGGCAAAAAAGATGTGGGGAGAAAGGTAGACTGGAGGTGAAGCTGGTGAAATGTCCTCTGTGTGCCCCTTCCATTATATCCATGTGTGGAGTGACATTCGCTCTTCCTACAGTGGATAGAGTTCTCTGGGGACAGGGATGTGATGCGGTGACGCTGGGGGAAGAATTAGGAGACATCTCGACTTTAATTGACAAGGCCAAGAGTTTGGCTTTTATTTACGCGTTTGCTTGTTTGGGATGCATTCCTGAGATGAATCTGATCACCTAATGAAACTGTAGACAGCCCATAGCAGAAATTGTGGTCAGGTTTATATTCCTAAGCTGCATAGTGCTCTGGTGACCTGATTGTTCTAGTAGTCTGGTGTTTCAGAAGTACAAGTTTAACAAAGAAAGAAAAAAATAAGAAAAATAATGACATTTTAGTGCTCCTTTAGAAGAATGTTTCTTTTTGCTTCACGTGTTTCTTTTATTTTTGCTAGTTTTGATGTAGCTTCTAGAGGGTAAAATTCTTACACATTGGTAAAGTTGAATCTTATTTTTTTGAGTCAGAATGTTACTTAGGAGTATGTCACATGCTAACTTTGTTACCTTACTTGCTAATAGGGACACTGAAGTTATATAAGGAGGAGTGACAGGCCCCAGGCTTTAATTAGTAGCTTGGCCTATAGCCAGTCAGCTACTTGGGATCTGTGGGCAGTCCCCCGTGTTTATCCCCTTTCATGACCTGTCCGCTGTGACTGCCTCATCAGTATCCAGGGCTCTCCAGGAAATGAGGATAGTGAATACTCATGCTGAATGACACTGCTTTAATGGCAGGATTTTTTGTTTGCCTTTTTTTTGGGGGGGGGAAGAGACAAAGTAGTGTAAAGACTTGAAACACAGAAAATCCTCATTTCCGCTATTGTAAAATAATACGAAGTAGTACAGGTGAGGAGTCTTGGCCAAGAAAAGAGGCAACTAAAGGGGTGACAGGAAATACCATTGTTAGGATGATAATGGTGTGATGGAGATAAAAATGACAGCGAGTTTTGAATGGGTCAAGTTTAAACTGTTAAAAAGTGCTGGGGCACATAGGTGGCTTGTTATATTTTATTTAATGGTACTCAGGAGGAGGTAGGTATGTAAGGTTCTCTTCAGACAGTGACGAGCTTGAAAAGATAGAGTGAGGGAAACATAATGTAAGATGCTGTTGCAGATTTGAGAGTTCTAAGACCTCAGAGGAAGAATCTTAGAGACTTTGTGGACTGACTGTGGTTTTGAATAATAATAATGATGATAATAATAATAATAATATGAAATGACATTTTAGATTTGAGGTATAACTTTAATCCTTTGCTGATTCCCGTCTAGGGCTTGAGTCAGAGCACCATTCTTGGGGACCCTGGAACACTATCATGGAGACTGAGAGCGAGCAGAACTCTAGCTCCACCAATGGGAGTTCCAGCTCAGGGGGCAGCTCTCGGCCCCAGATAGCGCAGATGTCCCTGTATGAACGGCAAGCAGTGCAGGTGAGACTCAGCCGCGGCCGAGTTCTGTGAGTATTGGCTTGGGTTAGGCAAACATGCTGGAAGATCGTCCCCAGATTCTTTCTGGAGTAGCTAAAGAGTGAGCTTTTTTTCCGCTTCGGAATCTTAGCAATTTACAGAATTAGAGCAAACAAACCCAGAAGGAAATTTTGTTGTTTTGTCTTTAGCTATGTACCAAGTTCAAGGCAGCTTGGGCAACTTGGTGAGAACCTGTTTTGTAAATGTGATTCATTGATTCAGTATGAAGTACTATAAAGTTCACACATGACTAAATAAGGTTTAGACTATTTAACTAGGTTTTAATTAACCATTTCTCTTCGTTGTTTAAAAAACCTTTATTATTTACTATTTTGTGTGTGTGCATGTTTGTGTGTGTTTATAGTGCTGGATATGTGGAGGTCAGAGGACAACTTATGGTTTTGTTTCTGCAGTATATATAGGTCCAGTTGGCGTGCAAGCTTCTGGCAAGTTCTATCTCCATCTATCATCTCATTTTAAGAGTATCGGTAGCTGGTGGCACATGTCTTTAATCCCAGAACCTGGGAGGCAGAGGCAGAGTTTGAGGCTAGCCTGGTCTATAGAGTGAGTTCCAGGACAGACAGTGCTGTTACATGGAGAAATCCTATCTTGAAAAAACCAAGAAGAAAACAAAAACAAGCAAACAAAGAGTGCTAGGATTGCAGATGTGCACCACTGCATCTGGCCTTTTTTTTTTTTTTATTGTTAAAAGAAAAAATTACATTTACTCCCCTTGTCCCAGGCCCTCCCGCTCCCCCACTACCCCACCACCGTCCCCTTGCTTCCTTAAGATGGGGCAGGATACCCTGCCCTGTGGGAAGCCCAAGAGCATCTGGCCTTTTTTAAGTTGTTCTGGGGATTGAACTCCAGTCCTTGTGCTGTAAGTGCTCTTCCCCACCGAGCCCTCTTTCCTGCTCTGGTAGTCAGGTTTTCAGTTTTGGATCTCATAAGTTATTCTGACTAATCGAAATACCATGAACCTCTTTAGACATTTACTTTTGGACAAATATTATATCCCATCCTTTAAATACCCTGTTCGGAAGTGAAGCATTTTACTTAAAAGATTTTGGTAGAACAGTTGTAATTATTAAGAACATAGTGAAATCCAGTTAACACTAAAGTAATCACTATCACTTTTATAAATAGTCATTGACATGGCACAATAGATATTTGAACTTATCAATTAGTTGACAGTTTTGCCTGGTAGAATTGTTCAGAAGTCACCACTGCCTTTCTGTCATCTATCCCCAAACAATTAAGGCTCTCTATATATCTATGCTAGACACCTACACCTAGCTTTTTGCTTTTATTATTAATGTGTATTTATTTATTTATTTGAGATGCAGCTTACTCTGTAACCCTGGTTGGCCTGGAACTCATCACCTTCCTGCCTCATTCTTTTGAGTGCAGCTTTTTTCCGTATACTAACCAGTGTCCCATTTATTTGCAGTTTGTCTAGATCTTCATATATATTTCCAGGACTCATTTTTGGAAGTAAAAGTTCATGTACACTGGTTTCCGTTTCCTGCTATGCAAGGACAGAGCATATAATCAGTTGTCTATCCTGTTTTAGGTGGCTGTATAGACTACTGGTTCCAGCATAGTCACGACGAGTCAGACATTGATGATGGTTCAGCCTCCATCCCCCTTGGTTTATCTCCTTCCTGACTCCTTTTCTGGCAGTTACAGTGATGCGCATAGGATCAGGAATGATTATTCTTATTTTGTATCCTGTCTTCTAGGCTCTGCAAGCCTTGCAACGGCAACCCAATGCAGCTCAGTATTTCCACCAGTTCATGCTCCAGCAGCAGCTCAGTAATGCCCAGCTGCACAGCCTGGCAGCCGTTCAGCAGGTGAGAGGTCAGCAGCCAGCTGGGACAAGAGGGAAGGGGTCAGGCACTGTAGGTTTACTGGAGAGGAGCAGTCTGGGGCAAATTGCATCCTACACCAAAGCCTTCTTTTGTCTCTTGTACTAGCAGGAGAAAGGATGGTTCTTAGATTCTGGGGTTGCAGTATGAACTGTGGGATACTCTTTAGAGGTGGAATGGCTGTGTTGTAGACCTGCTTTATCTAATATGTTAGCTTCCAGCATATGTAGCTATAGAGTACTTGAAATGTGACTAGTTCAAATTGAGATGACATTATAAAATTATAGAAGAGCTCGACTGATCAAAAGAAGGTAAGCTATCTCAGTAGTTTCTATAATAATGTTGAGATGATAATATCTCTCCCCAAATGATAATATTTATTTTGTATGTATTATATATACTGAAATTTATATCATCCCACTTAATACTTTTAAATATGCATAGTAGGAAATTCCATATTTGATATTGTATTGGACGGCTCTGCATTAGATGTATCAGGTGACTCATGACGTGACTGAGAGGAAGAGGACCAGTTGCCTCCTACCCTGATGGTACTGGGCAGCTTATATGGTCATTTGAGGTTGCAGGATTAGTGATATATTTTCCTTACTCCAACATAGAGGCTCTCTCTTCTTACCTGAAATCTCTGTTTTGTGCCATGAATTAATACCAGAAGACAAGGAGACACACAGCCTTTTAATTGTTTCTGTTATGCTTCCCCTTTAACAGGCCACGATTGCTGCTAGTCGGCAGGCTAGCTCCCCCAACAGCAGCACCGCACAGCAGCAGACTGCTACTACCCAGGCCTCGGTGAGTGCTGTCTCTCCTCGAGGGCAGTGTCTGTCAGAGTCTGCTTTCTGCAGCTGAGCTGCGGGTTATCATGTCTCCAGTGGATATTTATTGCTCTTATTGGCAAGAAAAGAACAGGGAACCTATTTGAATCCGTGTAGTTTTGTTTTCAGACAGGCTTTCTCTGACTAGTCCATGCTGCCATGTACTTACAGCGACCCTCCTGCCTCTCCCTCTAGTCCGGGGATTACAGGCATGCATTATCTTTAAATGGGAAAACCTAAAGAAGGAAGGAGAAAATCGTGCACAAGAAGAAATAACAAATGAAATGTTGTTTTCTAGAGAGAATGAAAATCTGTTCATTTCTGCTCTTTGCCTGCTCAAGTGTTGGCGTTAGTGGTTGTAGGATTGCTTTCTTTTTTAATTGTTTGTCTTTTTGCTTTTGTAATACTCCACAGTGTCAAGGATGACAGTTTTGGATAGGAAGTTATTATTTATTTCCCTTCATTTCATGAGGGTAACATCCTGTTCTTGGTTGTGCCACTCTGAAGTTGTGTATATTTTCTTTGATTTCTCCGCAAATCCTCAGTCCTGGTTCCTTTATGTACTGTACAGATCAATCTGGCTACCACATCAGCTGCCCAGCTCATCAGCCGATCCCAGAGTGTGAGCTCTCCCAGTGCTACCACCTTGACCCAGTCTGTGTTACTGGGGAACACTACCTCCCCACCCCTCAACCAGTCCCAGGCCCAGATGTATCTGCGGGTAAGCCATAACCATAGCCACCATTGTCCTAGGGGCATAGTTCATACTTTGTCTTCCCTGGCAAAGAGTGGAAGTATTTTATGTATTTACTTTTGTGGTGTTAGGGAGGGAACCCAGGGCCTCATGCACACTAGGCAAGTGCTCTGCCCCTGGGCGATACCCTTAGCCTGAAAGCCGTTTTATTTGATTCTGGTCATCCACATGTTTTAAGACAAGTTGACCTACTCCCCATGTCTTATGTAAGCTAGAAAAAATGCTTTTAGATAACATTGAGATCCTCCGTTGGAAGATGTGGCCTTGACATTGGATAAATCAGTGATAGATGTAGTCTAGCCTTTAAATGTGCGACTTGGATACACAAATTCTAAGTATCTCTCAGCTTACCTGTTTCTGTATAGAACTATGTGTCTGACATCCTCGTTGTCTAAATGTCTTCGTTATCATTCTGTAGTCTTCTGTACATTCTAGGTTTTCTTCTGGATGAGTCGTCACGTTTGGAGAATGAAAGGTTCTTGGGTTGGTGTGGAAAGGGGCAGGCTCACTTGTTTAATATCTGCTGTTTATTTTGTCTTGTGGTCCTTTCCTTCCATTTCTTCTGTCTTCTCTTTTCTTCTTTTTCCTCTCCTACCTCCTCCCCTTGCCAGCCACAGCTGGGGAACCTATTACAGGTTAACCGGACCTTGGGCCGGAATGTGCCTCTAGCCTCCCAACTCATCCTGATGCCCAATGGGGCAGTGGCTGCAGTCCAGCAGGAGGTGCCACCCGCTCAGTCTCCGGGAGTTCATGCAGATGCAGATCAGGTCAGTGGCAACCACTTACTGTGGAGAAGCCCGGGAGCATGAAGGGGATGACCATAGACCAGGCCCCACACTGCCCCTTTATTGATTTTTATAGTTCTTATTTTGTGTGTTTTGGCTTCTTTTTCCTCAACTCCTATAAATCCCTTAAAACTTGTGAGTTGATTTGAGCTGAAGAAGGAAGTAGAACTGCCTAAAAAGATCCCTATGGATCTGGAAGTTGATTTTTCAGGGCATCCTTTTGTCCTCTATAACTTAGTTTTATTGAGTCTTAAGTCCCTCATAGAAATGTCACCCGAAGTTTGGGATGTTGGAGGGAGATCTGTAGAGTTAGGTGTGAACTCGCCCTGGCTGAGTTGCTGGAAGGATATTTGGGTTTTTTTTTTTTGTTCTTGACTTACGTGGTTCTCCACTCTCAGTCTCCTGTCCCTGTTTGTGTTCTCAGTAGCCTTTCTTCCATTTGCTTTTTGTGACTTTTCCCAAAAACACATCTATTTTAATTTTTAGCATATGGATGAGATGTAAACTAGGGCCTTATAATGTTTATTTCATTCTTTAAATCTAGCAGAAAGTAGATAAATACCTTGTGCTTGGATATGTGTTTAGATCTTTGGAGGATTAAAAAGAGATGAGTCAACTCTTCAAAGAGCTGGGGGGGACAGCAGTGTCATACGAAATGCAGCTAACCCTCAGTGTCACCTGAGCCTCAAGAACTGGCTGTTACTTTGCAGGGTACCTGAGTGGAGTGTTGAAGATAGGCAGAAGTGATTTGGAATGAGGAGAAAATTGACAAAGAAGAGCAAATGTGAAGGCACAGTTCATTTATATACATGGGACCCCCGTGGGAAGGGTGGGTAGTAGCGACAGCAGGGATCTGATGTAGGTCTGTGCTAGACTCTTTGCCTCTCATGCACATTGAGTTGGATGGATCTCCAGTTTTGTCAAAAAAGATGCAAAGAGACAATGGTAGAAGATGCCATTATTAGGAAGGAGACTTACAGCCAAGGAAAGGAGGTTGTAGTTTTCTTCATGTGAATGACTTTGTAATAGCAGAGACCATTATTGGCTATTGAACAGCAGATAAACAGAATAAGAAAAATACTTCAGAAAGAGTCAAGGTGCTGGGGAGGGGAACTGCTAAAAGACTCCTGGGGTCATCTAGTTATAAGATACCTTTGTAGGCTTTTCTGGCAGTGGAAGGCAAAGAGGAGCTGGTTGTGCTTTTATGGCAGTTCTTTAATTTATTCATCACCCATCCATCCATCTGTCCACCCGTCCATACACACATGCATACATATATGCATGCATCAGCGACAGTGAATATGAGCATAGTGGCTAGAATGCGTCCATGGTATCTGGGTCCTGCTGCAGCTCTGCATTTAGCACCTTGATCAAGTGCTCTAACATATTTCAGCTGTGGTCTCTTCATCTGTGTAGTAGATAGAGTGTACCCAGTGTGAGCGCGTTGTGAGGACTAATTGAGTTGATTTTTAAGTGCTTGTATTGTATCTAGGCTTAACGTTTACGGTTGTTAACTATTGTCAGTCACTCTGTAGTCTTGGATGCTCAGGAAAGTCATGATACCTATGTTTGTGGAGATTATGGACCTTTAAAGTACTAGCTATTAAGCAAGCAGTTACCTGAGTGGTATAATAATTGCTTCATTAGTAAGAAGAAGATGATCAAGGATAAAGAAAGGCACTTAGTCTTGTGATGGGCTAGAAATCAAGGAGGTGACATTTAATACGGGCTCTGGTAGACATTAGCCAGGTATGGATGTAAGGAAGTGCTGAGTGCCTGGAAAACATGATGTCTAAAGATCCCGAGGGAAGAAGAGTTGGTTTGCTTGACGAATTATAGGATGGCCGATTTTCTGGGAAGACTGGACCATTGGGAGAAACCTTATCTCACAAGGATTTTGGGGCTGTGGTTAGGACTTCAATCCTTATGCAAAGGGTGATGGGAAGCTAGAGGACTTTAAAACATGAAAGTGACAGGGAGTGTGTCTTTTTGTCTTTAGTGTAAAGACTGTAAAGGCTGTGTTAAATGTGTTAATAGGGAAATGAGTGATTTGGGAGAAAGATGATGGTGTGGTGTGTAGCAGTGAAGATGGACAGGAATGCATGGATTTGAGACTAACAAGACTTACTGAAGGTGAGCGATTCAGTTTGGAGGGGCTGAAGGATGTGAAACTGTAGAGCTGTCGGTGCTGTGTCTGAGGTGAAGATTGGACAAATGGGTTAGGCTGAAGTTGTTTGTTTATTTATTTATTTATTTATTTATTTATTTTTTATTTATTTATTTTTTTTTTTCGAGACAGGGTTTCTCTGTGTAGCCCTAGCTGTCCTGGAACTTGCTTTGTAGACCAGGCTGGCCTCGAACTCATAGAGATCCACCTGCCCTTGCCTCGTGAGTACTGGGATTGTGTGCCATCATGCCCAGCTTGAAGTTCAGTTTTGTACATGCCAAATTAAAGCTGCTTTTGAGACATGTATGAGATACCGAGACAGCGGCTCTGCATGCTCCTCGAGTTTGGGAGAGCT
Organism: Dicrostonyx torquatus; assembly: GCA_028555095.1. NCBI lineage: Eukaryota > Metazoa > Chordata > Mammalia > Rodentia > Cricetidae > Dicrostonyx > Dicrostonyx torquatus. The sequence goes on along the minus strand of JAQHUG010000302.1, from coordinate 1,621,633 downwards.
AGCTTAGCGTTAAACATGTGAAAATGGTATGGTAGACATAGATGATACATCTATTGAAGTTAAGGAATGTTTGAAATTGTTTACGGAGAGCATATATTCTGTTGAGAAGAATGTGTAGTAGAACTCTGAGGGTTGGGGTGAGGCCTAAGGAAATTTGAAGGTGATGGGCAGACAAAGGGAAGCAGGAAAGAACAACAGAGATGGGGAAAGTCTGTGCTGTGGGTATCATGAAGACGGTGGAACAAGACAGTGCAAGACTGCGATGGGTATGGATGTGTGTGTGGGGGGGTGGGCACCACTCAGTTCTTTTCAGTGTAAAGGAGAAAAACAGGATGGTTTGTTAATCTAGAGGGAGAGCTACTTCAGAGGAGTTGGAGGGATTGAACTTGAAGGACTGTTTGCTGGAGAATGTGAATGTGGACAGTGGAGTTGGAGAGGACAGAAAGCAGGCTGAAGCTGGGGGAGGGGAATAGACTGGGAAAGCAGGACAGACAGGGAGAGGGGCACAGGCTGGTCACACAGGCAGAATGAGAGAGTTGCTATGATAAGCTTTCTAGAAAGCAGGAGGGCGAGGGTCCAGAGCAGTGAGAGGAAGGGGAGTGATGGAGCCACATGCTGGGAATGCAGCATGCAGCTGAAGGAGGGAAAAGGCTATTGGATCTCTCAGAATTAGAGTTAGAGGAGGGTGTGAGCCACCATATGGGTTCTGGGGACAAAACTTGGGTCCTACAAGATCAGTAAGTACCCTTAGTCCCCTGAGCCATCCATCTCTCTAGCCTCTTACTCAGCTGCTTTTAGTAGAAGTAGCAAGCAGGCTGGGTGTGTAGCTCAGGGGTGGAGTGCTTGCTTTGTGTGAAAGGTGCCCTGGGTTGAATACCCAGTGCTTCAAACCAAAACCATCATGTATGGAGCAGTTTCTCTCTGTATCCAGGCCTGCCCTTCCCCATGGCATCGAGTGTATGTGCTGGTTTCTAGGATCATCTTTCCTTTGGTCCCTTTAATATAGCTTTACTGCCTGTTTACATATGTCTAAAATTTACTTTGAAAATTAGTTTTCATGGGAAACAAAATTGGATTTGTGTATTTACCATTCAATTTCAACAATTATAATATGTGACCATTCTATTTAGGCTCTTTCCCTCTGACCATGGATTAATTTGAAGCAGATTCTAGATACCATCTTTTTATATGTATACAATATATAACATGATATATAATAACATAAATAGCAATATATAATATATTGTTATGTATTTTGTATGACATGTTTTGTTTGTATTTAAAGAAACTTAGCTTTATGTAATCTTTTTGGGAACACAGTTTTGTTTGTTTTTAGACAGAATCTTGCTATGTTGGGTAGACCAGCCTCGAATACTGGTCTTGTTTTCCTCTTACCTCAACCTCAACAGCATGGATAACAGCAGCATGCCTCTGCACCCTGCCTGAGAATGTTTTCTTCATAGTGTATTATCAAGATACATTTGTCTTATGGTCATTATTTATCATTTTAATATTTATATAATATTCTGTTGTCTAAATATAGTATCCTTCTTATGTGGATGGCAGTTTGTAGGTTACAACTCAGACTGTTTAATACTCGAGACCCTAGTAACCCAGCGTAGCCCCACTGCCTTTCTTGTTTCTTATTTTTCTGCTCCCTGTAACTCAATACAATGAAATGTTTATTTTAAAACATGTTAGTTTTTAGTTCTGTGGTCTTGCAGATGCTTTTAGATATGCCTTTAGGTCCCCCTTTCCACCGTCTCCCCTCCTCTGTTTAGGAATCGTAGGTCTGCCAGTCCTGTCCTCCTGTAAACTTGGTTTATATTTGTGTATATGTTTCTGTGTTAGACTTGCTGATTTTCTCATCTAACAGAAAGCATGCAGCAGGAGCATGTAACTCTTGCATTTCCACTGTCCGTGGCAGTGCCTGAAGTGTAGTGTAGGTGTTTGGTAGATGCTAAATGAATATAAAGAAAGAAAAAGTCAGAGACATATTTTGAAGGAATAAATGTTGAAATTTGATGATAGGCTTGATAGTGGATGACATTAAAAATTTGAATGTGTGTAAAAGCTCTTTGGACTTCAGTATATTGGTGGAGAAGTCAGGTGGGCTCTGGAATATAACAGTAAACTAGTTTTCAGCTTGTGAGTCAATCTACACATACCCACACATTATATCTTCCAGGTGCAGAACTTGGCAGTGAGGAACCAGCAGGCCTCAACTCAAGGACCCCAAATGCCAGGCTCCACTCAGAAGGCCATCCCTCCTGGAGCTTCTCCTGTTTCTGGCCTCTCCCAGGCTTCTAGCCAGGCCCTAGCTGTGGCACAGGCTTCTTCTGGGGCCTCAGGCCAGTCACTCAACCTTAGTCAAGCTGGTGGAGGCAGTGGGAATAGCCTCCCAGGCTCCATGGGTCCAAGTGGAGGTGGCCAGGCTCCTGGGGGCTTGGGTCAGTTGTCTTCTTCAGGATTGGGTGGTGGAAGCTGTCCAAGGAAGGGCACAGGAGTGGTGCAGCCCTTACCTCCAGCTCAAACAGTGACTGTGAGCCAGGGCAGCCAAACAGAGACAGAAAGTGCAGCAGCCAAGAAGGCAGAAACAGATGGGAGTGGCCAGCAGAGTGTGGGCATGAACCTGACACGGACGGCCACACCTGCCCCCAGCCAGACGCTTATTAGTTCAGGTAAGGTGTCACCTTTTACAGTGTCATTAATCTCTCAGAAGTAATTGAAATATTTAGAGCCCACCTCCAACTCCACCCTCTCCACACACTTTCTTTTTAAACTCTTGGCCATGGAATGACAGAAGAAAAAGAATCTTATTGGTCTTGAACATGCTAGCTCACTGACAGGATAACAGATGAAGCTGCTTATAAAGCCCTCTGTCTACTTTCGGCTCATATTTTTAAATGTTACGGTTTCTTCGAGACAGAGTTTCTCTGTAGTTTGGAGCCTGTCCTGGAACTAGCACTTGTAGATGAGGCTGGCCTCGAACTCACAGAGATCCGCCTGCCTCTGCCTCGGAGTGCTGGGATTAAAGGAGTGTGCCACCACTGTCCAGCTGCCCTCTGTCTACTTTCATAGGGGCCCTGAGTTTTTCAGGTTATTCTATTCATTCCACTGAATTCTAATGGAATTGACAAATGTGCTGGAGATACGTCTTTGAAAGGTGGAGTCCCTGTTCTCATGTCACTTATAGTGTAGCATAAAGTATGAGTTCTCTCCTCTTTTTAGTGGGTAGTTCAAGCAACTATAGTGTCAATACCAAGGGTATGTAAGACCAGCAGGAGGAGCTGTGGCTTACTGTATGTAGTTGACTTGTAATTATTTGTATGAATGGTAAGGACAAATGGGCATTAATAATAACAATAACCCTAGTTTGTACTTGCTTTCAAACTGGGTCAAATAGAGCCATTGTCTATACTTGGTAATGTTAGCTTTTGTTTTCTTTGTTTCTACCACCTTCATCATTGATATATTTGGATAATTTCATCACAAAAATTACCAATGTTAGATATTCCTTATCCTTTCTGTCCCCAAAGTGCTTTCAGATCACATGCCTTGTGTTTTGGGCATTCTAATGATATGCAGGGCAGGACTGTCAGCTCCAGTTTGCAGTGAAGGAAACAGTAATCAAAACCTGTGTCTGCTTTCTTATAACTTTGTAGATGGTGACTTTAAAAAATGGAGGCACTTGTAGAGAATGTTGATACCTTAACCTCAGGGTATTTGTTCTTTCTGTGAATATTAAATACTTCTTATGTACCAAACAATGGAATGAGGTCTAGGGATGTCAAAATGAATAAAACATGGATTCAGCCTTGAGGTAATGAAGGAGGGGTCAACCATTCTTTGCTAAGTACCAAGTAAAAGGATAGGATGGTTATAGCAAAGAAAAAAAACTCACAGAAGATGATTCCTGACTTAAGGGACCTCCCTCCTCTCACCTCTTCCTCCCTCTCTCCTCTCACCTCTTC
>JAQHUG010000302.1:1596876-1617193 GCA_028555095.1 Dicrostonyx torquatus | reverse complement strand
TGTGTGTGTGTGTGTTATTTGAGGTCGAGTCCAGGCCGTAAGCATCTAAGGCAAGTTTCTATCACAGAACTACACCCTAGTCCTGTCTTTCTTTTTAACTTGTGTTTTCAGAAACAGCTCACTAATTTGCTCAGGCAGGCCTTGGACTTGCCTGAGTCTCCTGAGTCCTTGAGCATCCAGGCTGTGCCCTTGAGCTGTCTATCCTGGAGGTAGTCAGTCCTGTCTAACTCAGTAGAAAGTGCAAATGACATGATGCTCAAGCCCAAGGGAGACCAGATCTCCTTTCACTGCCTGATTCCCAGATGATGAGATATGCTTTCATTGATTCCAGCATTGGTACATCTTAGATGGCTTTGCTTTTAATTTAGGATTATTGTTTTCTTCTCCTCTCTTTGTCCTGCTCTGGCTTGTGTCACACATAGCCACATACACACAGATCCAGCCCCACTCACTGATTCAGCAACAGCAGCAGATCCACCTCCAGCAGAAGCAAGTAGTGATCCAGCAGCAGATCGCCATCCACCACCAGCAACAGTTCCCGCACCGCCAGTCCCAGCTGCTGCACACAGCTACACACCTCCAGCTGGCGCAGCAGCAGCAGCAGCAGCAGCAGCAGCAGCAAGCAACAACCCTCACTGCCCCTCAGCCACCCCAGGTTCCACCTACTCAGCAGGTCCCACCTTCCCAGTCCCAACAGCAAGCTCAGACCCTGGTGGTCCAACCCATGCTTCAGTCTTCACCCCTGTCTCTTCCACCTGACCCAAGCCCCAAACCACCCATCCCCATTCAGTCCAAACCACCTGTAGCACCTATCAAACCTCCTCAACTAGGAGCAGCTAAGATGTCAGCTACCCAGCAACCACCACCACATATCCCTGTACAGGTTGTTGGTACTCGGCAGCCAGGTACAGCCCAGGCACAGGCTTTGGGATTAGCACAGCTGGCAGCTGCTGTACCTACTTCCCGGGGAATGCCAGGGGCAGTCCAGCCTGGCCAGACCCATCTGGCCTCCTCGCCGCCTTCATCACAGGCTTCTGGTGCTCTTCAAGAGTGTGCTCCCACCTTGGCCCCCGGAATGACCCTTGCTCCTGTGCAGGGAACAGCACATGTGGTAAAGGGTGGGCCTACAGCCTCCTCCCCTGTTGTGGCCCAAGTCCCTGCTGCTTTCTACATGCAGTCTGTGCACCTGCCGGTGAGTGATGCTTGATCATTTTGAAGATATAAGTGCCTGTATGCATCCACGTGGGCTTGGGACTGAGTGGAAATAAAAGTTAATAGGTGAATGAAGAGTTGAGAAGGTGAATGGTGGCATGTATGCGCTCTTTTTTAAAAGTGATATATATATATATTAAATATGTTTGTATAAACATGTGTGTATGTAATATCTAAACTTCAAATTCTTAAATTTATTACTAAAATTTTAGGGTTTTATATGTATACTAATTGGATCAAGAGTGCCTTGACCAAGTCCATCTTCATAAAGCCAACAGTTCTTAGTTGGTCTACAATGAATCTTTCAATCCCAAGTCAGGACAGTGTTGTTTTTCTTGTCCTGGTGCAGAAGTTACACTAATGGGGGATGACCAAGAGGTTTAGTGTATCAAAGGAAGTAAACACATTTGAGCATCTGGAACTAAGAATAGTCTTCAGAAGTATACAATTACAGTTTTCCTTTCACGCTTAGCTATTTTCTTGTTTGTTCATCTTACAGGGTAAACCCCAGACACTGGCTGTGAAACGCAAAGCTGAGTCTGAGGAGGATAGAGATGACGGCTCCACATTGGGCTCTCTGCTTCCTGCAAAGGCCTCACCAGCATCAGAGAGCCCAAAGGTAATGGAGGAGAACAGTGTTGGAGGTGAGTAAGCAACTTCGAGAACAGAGAAATGTTCTCAGTGAACTAAAAGATAAATCTAGTTCAGTAGAAAATGGGCCTGAACTTGGTGAGCAGTAAATAGATACAGAAACATGGGCTCCATGGTGAATGACCAAAGATGTTGTGGAAGGGTCAGGCTGCCTCAGGAGTGGGGAGTTAGTGTGTCATATAGCTGTTCCTAATGTCTGTGTGGTTTTTCCTTTTTTTTTTTCTCCAGAGAAAGCTGAAGCAGTGGCCAGTTTGAATGCTAATCCTCCAAGCAGTGACTTAGTAGCCTTGGCCCCTCCCCCATCAGCACCACCTCCTACTCTGGCCTTGGTGTCCAGACAGATGGGTGACTCAAAACCCCCACAGGCCATTGTGAAGCCACAGATTCTTACGCACATCATTGAAGGCTTTGTGATCCAGGAGGGAGCAGAGCCTTTCCCGGTGAGGGCAGGGCCCGAAAGCAGGACTGGGAGGGGAGAGATCATCTTATTTATCAATTTATTTTCAGATTTCTCTAAAAACAGCAAGTGTAGAACTATTTAGTCATTAGTGGTTCATTATGCTGCTAACTTTGTTACAGAAGAGGGAAGGATGCAGGGGAGTTTGGGGACCAGAAAGTGGAAATGCTGGGCACAGAAGACAGGAAGGTTGCTCTTAAGCTCTAGTGTTCAGTTACGTACACTCGGCGGCTTAGATGAAAACAGCCAGTCAGAGACCCTTGTTTGCCCTGTGGAAAGATCCCGGGACTGGAGAGCCGCCTCAGCAGTCAGCGGCGTATGCTGCAGAGGACCCGAGCTGCAGTCCCAGCACTCATGTCACAGAGCTGACAACCGCTTATGCTAATTCCACTCTTGAGTAGCCAGTTTTAGTTACCTGGTGTGTACACGCTCTCACACACGCATACACACCCCTGGCTTGGTGTGGTGGTCACACTTTTGAGTCCTTAGGTGACAGAAGAGCGGGCAGATCTCTTGAGTTCAAGGCCAGCCTGGTCTACATAGCAACTTTTAGGAAAGCCAGGGCTATACAGTGAGACTCTGCCTCAATTCCCCCCTTCCCCAAAGAAATATCTTAAGAAAAAGATCCCCTGTGAGCCAGATTTGGCCTTCACCTCAGAGCTTATCTGGGCAGGGACATGGGAAATGTCATGGAACGCTGTAGAAGGGCAAGAAGGAGCTAGGCTACCTTAACTGGTCTTTCTCTGGGATAGGTGGGATGTTCTCAGTTACTGAAGGAGTCTGAGAAGCCACTGCAGGCTGGCCTTCCGACAGGGCTGAGTGAGAGTCAGTCAAGTGGCCCTTTGGGAGGAGACAGCCCTTCTGTAGGTACGTATTGGGTGCTCATAGAGATGGTCGGTGGGGATTGGGATCAAACCCAGTTCTAGCACATGCTATAGCTACATCCTATTACCAGGTAGCCCAGGCTGGCCTTTAACTTCAGACCCTCCTGAGTCTGGGGATTGCAGACTTGGGTCCCCACAGCTATGCAGTCCTTACATACTTAAAATAGGAATGCAGATAAAGTCTGTCTCGCACAGACGTGTGTGAAGCCATAAGGAAAGCACTGAAAAAGATTTTGCCTATGCTTTTGTATGTCTTTCTCTGTATTGGTCAGTTCTTCTTCCATATTCAGAACAGAATCCTATCTGAAATCTAAGTTGAACTAGAGTACAATGAGTAAGATAGCTAACATGGAAACAATCTGGCTTAGACTTGAAGATGTCCATCTCTGCAGAGTCTTGCCCTGCACCTAGGTGACTTGCTGTAGATGTAGCCCAGGCTGACATTCACCTTCCTGCCTCTGGTTTCCGTGTGCTGAGATTATAGGCCTGTACTCTTATGAGTACACTTTTTGAGGGACAAGCCTTTAGGGTGTTTGGTTTTAGGGATTCTCAGTTAAGTTGTGTAGGTCTTTGCAGAAAACCCTGAGGAAAATTAGTATCCAGCTCCGAGCCTAATGGTTGTGGGGCAGCAGAGACTACAGTAACTCCGAACACCTTGTTTTTCAGAGTTAGATAAGAAAGCAAATCTCCTAAAGTGCGAGTACTGTGGGAAGTATGCCCCAGCAGAGCAGTTCCGCGGCTCTAAGAGGTTTTGCTCCATGACCTGTGCAAAGAGGTAGGCTGGGCACCAGCTGACCCTCACTGGATTCCCATTGGACGTTCTGTCCCTTCCCTCTGTGCTTTCAGTCTGTTTCCCAGTCAACTCTTAAATACCAGTTTATATTTATGAAAGGGCAGTGTGTTGTTTCCACAGCACTGTGACATCTTATATGTACCCTGACCTGTAGGTACAATGTGAGCTGTAGCCACCAGTTCCGCTTGAAGAGGAAAAAAATGAAAGAGTTTCAGGAAGCCAGCTATGCCCGTGTTCGGAGACGTGGACCCCGCCGCAGCTCTTCTGACATTGCTCGTGCCAAGATCCAGGGCAAGCGCCATCGGGTGAGCTGCTGTCACAGAGCCAGCTAGTTTGTAAAATGTGCCCCCCCCGTTCCTTTGCTTAGGGAAAAGCGCTGGATACAGAACTCTAGTTTAACACTGACTGTATTGATGTATTGATCCATATTGTAAGAGACTGTTCCATCTCCTTTCATCTGACTGCAAGTTCATACATCCATGAAATGAGTCTTTCACTGTACGCGAGATAATTCAGGGACAACCAAAGGAATGATATACTTGAACGATACGTCTGTAAATGAAGTACAGCTTTAGTTCACCTGTTATGACACAGTTCTGTCTAGCGCAGGGTAACAGGGAGGGAAGGAACTCAATGATGCTGTTCTTACCTGGCCGCACATTTTGCTGTCTCTTCTAAAGGGTCAAGAGGACTCTAGCCGGGGCTCGGATAATTCCAGTTATGATGAAGCACTCTCCCCAACATCTCCTGGGCCATTGTCAGTAAGACCTGGACATGGAGAACGTGACCTAGGAAACACCATTACAGCTCCACCCACACCAGAGTTACATGGCGTCAACCCTGTGTTCCTGTCTAGTAATCCCAGCCGATGGAGTGTAGAGGAGGTCTACGAGTTCATTGCTTCTCTGCAAGGTACTGGGAGCCTCTTGAGCAGAACTAGACCCACATTTCCCCTAGTCATCCCACAAGGACACCTGATGGACCTGTCAGCAGCTGGCCTTGTGTCTGACAGCACAGAGGCTCTTTGCTAGTTATTCTGGCTGCTTTCCTACAGTGTACTTCACTAATACCCTTCTGGGCCAATGCCATTAATTACAGTGTCTACTTTTTTTTTTTTACACTTTTGAATTAACTATTTCTTGCTTGGGTTTTTTTGGATAAAAATTTTTGTTGGATGTGAGTGAGCATACATGACTTTTCAGTGGAGTACATGAGAAGAGGCCTTTGTTTAACTCACTTTCTTCAAGGTAGGACTGCCTCCATTAAACATGGTTGCTGTCTTTGGTTATGTCTGAATTATAAGTCCTTAAAGGATAATGTTGCAAAAGCTGTTAATCGTTTTGCCATTGTTAAGAAACCATGTGTGTAGTTTTTATTTTCTTTTTTTTCTTGTTTTTTAAGATTTCTCTGTATAGCCCTCACTGTCCTGTAACTTGCTTGTAGATCAGACTGGCCTCAAACTCACAGAGACACACCTGTCTTTGTCTCCCCAGTGCTGGGATTAAAGGCGTACGCCACCACTGCTGAGCTAGTGTGTAGTTTTTTTTTAATCTCTGAAGGGGTTAGAAAATTATTTGTGAACAACGTGTTGCTTTTTTGAAGCTATAGGGAGTCGTCAGCAGCTCTAATTTCACCTGCTTTCAAAGCTTGCCTCAGATCTTTGTATTACTGAATCTAGAACGGGACTTGGGGATTAGCCATCACTAGGCCAGTTTATGTTTAGTTCTTCCCGCCTCTGACGCTACTGTGCAATTTCTCATGTGTTCCCATCTTTTCCTTTTAGGCTGTCAAGAGATTGCAGAAGAGTTTCGTTCCCAGGAGATTGATGGGCAGGCCCTTTTATTACTTAAAGAAGAACATCTTATGAGTGCCATGAACATCAAATTAGGTCCTGCCCTCAAAATCTGTGCCAAGATCAATGTCCTCAAGGAGACCTAATGTGGCCCTCTGCACAAATCAGCCTAAAGCAAATGTCCCAAGCATTCAGGTTATAACCTGGGGCCAGCAGACTTTGCAGAGAAGAGCGAGCTGTTCCTCTTACGTGACCCCATATGGGGTATGGAGACAGAAGTGCAAGCATTGGTTGCTGGTGCTACATGGTGGCAGCTCTGACATTTTTCTCTGGGTTTCACCTTAAAACACATAACCCATTCTCACTATTCACACCTACCCTAATCCGGTTTTCAAGCAGGCAGACTAGAGACTAGGACTGCTCAACCTCATCCTGGAGGAGTGACTAGCCAGGGTCTCACTTCTCCAAGAGGAAGAATGTCTTGAATGGTAAGGCATGGGATGGGTGAGATGGAGGTTTGCCTCCCCAATGGGAGAGCAGTTTTCCTAGCTTGTGTGGCACAAGTAGCAAAACCTGGTACTCTCCTTCTCGGAACTGTCTCATTGTGACTGTAGCTCAGTTTTCTGTTATCATTTTCTCCCTTAGTACTGATGATTTCCTCCTGCACCCATGGCAGGGTCACCAGCCACTGTAGACACTTGGTTGGTATCTGATTTGCTGCAGGGACTAAAGGTATTCGACTGACACGTGGCTGTCGTCATTCTTTCTGCATCCCCACTCCCTTCTCATTTGTTATCATCTTCAACCCTTTTTCTATTCCAACTCTCTTTCCTATAGCTTTACAAAACAGGAGTGTGTGGGGCTAAGGTCAGGATTGTAAGCACCTGCCTTAGGCACTATTCCTTATACAACAAAATATTAAATATTTTTTTCTTCCTCAGTAAAAGGCTGAAAATTGGTCACTGTCTTACTTCATTCTATTGTTTATTCTCCTTAACACAAATGACAAAGCCAGCATGTTTTGTATGTTTTTTAATTATTATGTTTTTGTACAAAAAGTGGTATATTATTTTTCATTTAAAACACCAGGGAAGGATGCAAACAACAAATGAGATGCCTTTTTAAAAAATAACATTAATTTTCCTGTATAGAAAGAAAACAAAATGCCCACTACCATTCTAAGCGTATTGAGAAGTTAGAGTGTATCATTTCATTTCCTTCTCTCAAGGTAACAGGTAGCCCTGCCTTTCCACCTCTCCTGTGTTCAGATAAGCTCAAGCTGTTACTTAGTGGCCTAGGAGTTCACTATGATGTGATTCTGGGCACATGGCCTAAACAGAAAGAAGTGGGAGAGGATTAAAAACCTTTTCTCATAGGTACATGGGTAAGACACTTCCCTGAGCCAGCAGGAGGGACAGGGGCAGCAGTGTTCCCTACCCAGAGCAGAGAACTGCAGAACCCTCCATGTCCACGTCTGCTTCCATTCCCTTTCTTTAAGATTGGGAAAAATATAAAAAGCCAAACTACAGACCTGTGAGAAAAGTGCAACACAAGTTTGGAAGTGCTAGTGGAGAGATGAGCAAGAACAGGCTTACCAGCTTTTACTACAAACGGAAGAAAATCAAAGCAATCCCACCACAAGGCAAACACAGGTTCTAGGGCCTCTAGAGCATAGGTCTATTTCCTTTAGCATAGGACTTCCTGATTAGGCATTTGGGCTACATATGGATTTATAACCACAACCCAGAGCCCAATTCTAGCTCTCCAGCCACAGAAAGACCAGAACAATGTGATGGCACCTTAGAATCCTGTAGTGGGGAAATTTCACATTTTTTTTCATGTCCTAATCCCACACAAGGGACATTTAAGTGACTCACTGCAGGCTCAAAGCAAACGGCAGTATTTGGGCTACAGCCAGGTAAGCACCACAAAGCTGCTCTACACAGTCCATCATGGAGACCGCTATGGGGATAGCGACAACAGGAAGCAGAGCTACAAGGAGTCTTTGCTTTTTTTTTTTTTTTTTAAATTAAAGAAATCCAGTGTCTCAACTTGTGAAAATGTTTAGACAGACAGGGCTCGTGGCTTCCTGCCCATTTAGCTGTCCTTGCTCTTCCTGGCGGCACAAGAGTCAACCCTGAAGACCCTATGTCTACCTTTCATTTCACTGTACTTGTGCAGAGGAGAAACAATAGGAGCAGAGGGAGGCAGTTTAGGGTCAAATCAAAAGCCAACTGGAAAGCAAGAATTTTAATGGCAAGGTGAGAGATGCGAAGAGACGGCTTGAGAAGTCTGGCTTGGCTGTGTATGCTTTGGTTTGGGGACTGAAGAGGTGGCTGGACATTAAAAGTGCAATCACATTGGTAGCAAATGGTCATCCCTTTCTTCCGACTCTTCCCCCAGCTGGTCATCCCCAACTCCACGATAGGCAGCAGGCACATTGCGGGGCTTGGAGCGGCACACAAAATCACAACCATCCTGTAGGGAAAAGCAAAGGAAAGAATCTCTGTTTTAGAGTAAGACAGATCACATGGTCTCAGACTATGACAACTGGTTTTCTCTAGGGACCATAAAGGGAACACCCCAAATGCAAGGCTTAGTCCAAATGAATTGCTACTTACAGCTACTAGGTTGCCAAGATCCTGCCAGAAGGACAAATGGGGAAACTGCTCCATTCCCTTGGCTCCCACCACCAGTCGCTGGTATAAGAAACCCCCCATGATGTAGACCGCAACCAGGGATGCAAATCTGGAGAGGAAAGGACATCACTTAAAATGTATCCGCTCTGAAGGGGCATCACATTCGTACAGCAGCTACTCAGAAGGCCAAGACTAATCTTCAGACTCAATATTAGCTGTTCCCTAAACTGAAAAACAAAAGGGCTGGTATGCCTGCTAGGACACTGCCAATCTGACAGAAATAAATACCCAAGGGGGAAAAAAGACTTGGTATGTGATTCTAATAGCCAGGAATCACCATTAAACAGGATTCTGTTTCTTCAAAGTTCTGCTGATGTAATTAATAGGACAGTACTGAAAACTGTCCAGCCTTCCTGGGAAAAACAAGCCAGGAATGGTGGTGCACACCTTTAATCCCAGCACAAGGGAGGCAGAGACAGGTGAATCTCTTGAGTTTGAGGCCAGCCTCAGCAACATAGTGACTGTCTTCAAAAAAGTTTTTTTTCCCCTGTTTTGCCACTGCCAGGAATTGAACATAGGACACATCATGCATACTAACCAAGCACTATGCCACCAAGTTACATCCCCAGCCTAGTTTCTTTCAACTTGTATGGTCAGCTATTTTATAGTCAGCCCCCTCTGACTTTGTGTATGTAAACACACATGTACTGAAGAGGTAAAAAGTACTCACATGACCAGTAAGATAGAGCCCACACTGAGGTGGGAGGCCTCTGGTGAACAGGCTACGCTGCTGTCCATCTCAAAGAGGTACAAGCAATCTTGGACTTTGTTCCGCTCCTCTGATACTGGGTTAAAATTGCCCTGATGATGAGCGGACCAAACAGTAACTATGTATGTATACCATGCTTTCTTTCAACTTGCATCCAACAAACAAGACCACCCCTCAAATAAGCAAACCCCAAACATTTGCTGCTCCTGGCTAAGTAGTCCATGCTCCATGTATGGTGTGAATCTGGCACACTGAAAATTTCAATTAGTTTCCTCCCGTCCACTCCACATAGACTTGTCTTCCTGTTAAACCCCACCCCCACCCCGTCATGGCCATTCCACATAGACTGTCTTCCTGTTAAAGCCCCCTCCCCGCCGTCAGATCTTTCAATCTGCTGTACCCCAGGGTACCTCACCGCTAGTGTGTGTCGATTGCAGGAGATCATCACCACTGCACGACGCTGCTCTTTGCCACAGTGGTTGTCATATTCGTCACCCCCTTTATAGATCAGCATGATCCAATTACCTGAGGAAGGACAAGAACAATGGCACTGTGGAGTGCAGGGGGAGCAGAGGCAACAGTGGGTTGAACGGGAGAGTGGAATTACCACCAAAACTGACTAATTCATGCTAATTGCTATGATCTATACATATGAATGCTAAGCTGAAACTTCTCATTTTTTAAAAGACAAAGAGTTTTGCCATGTAGTTTTGGCTGGCCTTAATTCACTAATTACATAGGCTAGGTTGGCCTCAAGCTTGTCATCTTCCTGCCTCTGCCTCCCACGTTTTGGGGTCACAGGCATGAGCATCTTCCTTAGTATTTACTACTTTTAAAGTCTTTTGCAAAATATTGTTCAACCATTAACCATGTGAAGTGAATAAATAAGGATGCTTTTAACTGTGCATATGAGAAGATTTTAAAATCAAAATCATCTATGGTGATCTGAGTAAGAATGGCCCTTATACAGGCTCGCAGATTTGAAAGCTTAGTCACCAAGGAGTGGAATTGTTTGAAAGGATTCTAAGGATTAGGAGGTATGGCCTTGCTGGAGGAGATGTGTCTCTGGGGGTGGGCTTTGAGGTTTTAAAAGCCCATGTCAGGCCCAGAGTCTCTCTCATTACCTATGGATCAGGGTGGAGAATGCTCAGCTACTTCTCCAGCACCATGTCTGCCTGCATGCTGCCAAGCTTCCCTCTGTGGTGACAATGGACTAGCCTCCAAAACTGTAAGCAAGCCTCCAATCCAATGCTTCCTTTTATGACACTTGCCTTGGTCACAGCATCTCTTCACAGCGCTAGAACAGTGACTAAGACACCATCATACTAGGAAAATGATGATTTGGGTAAAGAATGCACTCATATGTGTTTTATTTTGTTCTTTACATAATGAGTATCCACACTAGATAATTTATTTGCTCATGGGAAGAAACCAGGTCACACGTGCTCCCTTCCAGCACACTTTTCATGACATTTGAAAAAAAAACAACTATGTTAACACAAAAAGGTGGTGACTTTTTTTCCTTAAATACTTACGGATTGGCACAAAAAAGGTATTTTAAAATTCAACTGGCAAATTTGGTTTGATGAGAAATGGCTATGGTTGGTGTGGAACTCATGACATATTTGGGTGCCTAGACGGACTGCAGGTTGTGTGAAATCCTGGCTAGACTCACGTCCATCTGCACTCTCACTCCTTCAGTCTCTCCTTCTACCCCTTCCTTCCACCTCTCTGTGCTACTCAGGATCAAAGCCAGAACTTTGTGCATGAGGGTGGATGTTTTACCTGAACTGTTCCCAATCCTCTCTTGTTTTTGTTGAAGTTTTGCACGTCTTCAGACACAGAGGTGTCTTGAGAGCTGCTCTCCAGCAGCTGCCGCGGAACTAGGCAGTGTGAGGTAAAGTCTCAGGTAGGCCAAACTCCACATAACATGACTTACTTAGAAAGAAGGGAGGGCCAACACATACAGGATTGTTGGACGACTGCATGGGATTAGTCAGCAGGAAATAGCTTACTTCCATTGAAGAGGTGAGTCTCGTTGATCCTCCCAACCACCGTCTCCTTCAAGGTATTTCTGCTGATCTGCACCAGGCCTGCCCCAGAGGAGTGGTTGCCAGCTTCCCGGCATATTCTGAATTTGTAGGTGTATATGTCTGAGCCTTGGCCCACAGTGCTCTCAAAACTTCAGAAGACAAACAGTTGGAAGAGAAAGAACAATATCACTAGTTACCAAGCTTAGAAAAAAACAGACCCCTTCTTTTGATGACAACCAATGTGCTAAATGCACACTTGTTACTTATGAGTTATCGCTTCAGAGACTGTCCTGCTGGTTGATAACAGAAAGTTAGATAACCACCCCAAACAGCTACATGTTCTAGAATACCTATTCTAGCTATGCAAAAGTGTTGGCTGTTTCCCTACAGCAAGGGACAGTCCCATGTTTAAGGATCATTTTTTTTTTAAAGTTATGTATACAATGTTCTGTCTGCACGTAGGCCTGAAGGCCAGAGGAGGGCATCAGATCTCCTTACAGATGGTTGTGAGCCACCATGTGGTTGCTGGGAATTGAACTCAGGACCTCTGGAAGAACAGTCAGTGCTCTTAACCTCTGAGCAATCTCTCTAGCCCTTAAGGATCATTTTTATACTTGAAAATGCCCTGACAGTGATGAAGGTATACTTAGACATGTGTCTGTTTGATGTTTCTGAAGTCTTATTATATGAAGCTATCAAGTTATGTTCTGATTTCTACAAGCTTGTGTTTAGACCCAGTCATTAGAAACAGATATTTTTCTGTGAAAGACAAGGAAAACACACACGATCACATGGCTGTGAGCTTGGTCTGTCAGTAAGAGGGCAATGTGTTACTGCCAAATAAAACTAATACTGCCAAAACTCAGATTAGAGACCGTATCATTCGTGCACTCCTTCCACAGTAAAGCTGAAGTAAAGTCAGTGAAAGGAAAAGACCTTTAATAAAGATAATTCTTAAACCCTACCAGGATCTTCGCATCTACCTTTTATTGAACAGTGGCCGGAGCCTCTCCAGGAGAGCCTGCTCTTGCTTCGACTCCTTCTCATTGTCTCCTACCAGGTCACAAGACTTTTCTTCTGTCTGCCAGGATTCTCTCACAGCCAGAGCCAGGACCAGCAACAGTAACAGTTCAGTCCTCCAGCAGCCAGAGAGGGGGAACATCCTTTTGGAAGAGTGTGTTGAGGGTGAAGGCAGGATCAGGAAAGGAGACAGATCAATCACATGACTGCAAAAATTAATGGTATTTTGATTATGCAAACAAAAAGCATGAACCTGCTTCCAAACAAACTATGCCCAGTGTAGTGTGAAATGTCTTTAGTCTCAGCCCTCAAATCTCTGTGAGTTTGTGGATCTCTGTGAGCATGTGGATCTCTGTGAGTTTGAGGTCAGCAAGAGATACTTGGTGAGTGACTCTGTCTCAAAAACCTCCAGCAAACAAAAGCTCAATAAAACAAAACAAACTATGGGGGTAAGATGAAAATAATGAATTATGCTAGCTTGGGCGCAACCATCTTTGCTTTGTTACTGTTTGATGAAATTTTCATTGTACTATTCCATCATCCAAAGTGAACTACTAGTTTACCAATAAAGCTGAAGTCAGTGGCCTTCCTTAAAACACTCCAACCACGACGTGAACAGACCCTCCACTATGTCTCGCTTGAGGCTATTAGAAAGATGTGAAGTAGAGGAGGGAACTTGAATATGCTAACAGCATTCGGGGAGCATCTAGCAATCTTACTTTACATTCACTGGAAGCATGTGGGATGGCAGGAAGGCAGCCACAGCACCTCAACTCACCTCAATTACTCACACAGCACTTCTCTGGAAAACCACCCAATCATAGAAGAAAACTCACTCACTCAAAACAAGGGATTAGTTTTCCAAAACCTGTTCCAGCCTCTCCAAGTCACAAATCTCAAGGGCTTCTAGACTCTCTGTGAGATGGCCGTCTTTCTACGCTGCTGCGTTCACTTACTGTCTGTATGATTCTAACAGGCCTATCTATGGCCCATGTGAGACACCCCCCACCCCCAAGTTATCTGTGAATGCAGCCCAACATATCTGTGGATGACAATGTCATATTTCAATGTTGAAAAGTTGGATATCCCTGTACCATCTTCGTAGTTAGGCCATAGTGAAAGCTTCACTCGTATCTATTAGGAATCCTTCAGGCCACTGACATTGTTCATTTCTAAGTTTCAATGTTTTTCTCTGAGACATTTAACCCTTCCAGACTTTCCTTATGATAAGAAAATGGCAGATCCTGCCTTGTGATCTAATTGCATTTCCCTTTCTCCCTGAAACTTAATCTGAGTTTTTATTTCCCACATGCAAGGAAGGCAATAAATGCTTGGGACCTTATCTACCTGACTTCACATACCCCAAACATCAATCCACTACAGAAATACAAACAAGGCATTTCCACAACAGTCACTGGTAGCCAAGAGGTCAAAGGCTCTCGGAAGACATCTCAAATGCTAAACAACAGGACACCCTGAGAGAGCGACAGCCTTCAGCCAGGCACTGAAATACTTAACATGCATTAACCAACCCTCCCCAAACCTTATGTAGGAAATTTAATCATCTCTCCAAAAGGCAAACAATAAACAAAAGGAACACCAGCAGCACAGCTAGTGGAGTAAGCAAGATAACAACAGCTCCTGAGCTCAAGGTCTGCCGCCATCATAATTTTCTGGGACGCCAGGAGAAGCCAAAGCAGAGCTGCCTTTTTTTTTTTTTTTTTTTTAAACAACGCAGGAAAGGGAAGCAACACCTCACAGAGTTAACTGGACTGTAACAAAGAACTCAGACCTAAGCCCTGGCCTTCCCTAAGCTCACCTATTGCTCAACACATAGCCTAATCAGTCAAATCACTGAGTGGTTCTTTTGTTAACCGACTCTGCACCATTTTCCTTAAGTTTTTTCAGGACCTAATTGAAATGCTAACATTCTGGGCTCTTCTCCCAGGACAAATGCTCTGCACTCTGGTCTAAAAGTTAGTTCCTCATTAGTTAACTGTTGCTGCTTTCTCTTCCCAAATGAGGGCAAAATATTTCACAAAACTGGGAAGGGATGAAGAATGAAAAGCTGTGGTAGGCATTAGATGAGCTGAATGACTTGTCATTTGCTTATTTGTTCAGGATGAAGAATAAGTTTACATTCTTTCTAGCTTAAGATTTGACTGTAAACAGGGCAGTGATGGTGCTCGCCTTTGATCCCAGCCCTTGGGAGACAGAAGCAGGTGGATCTCTGAGTTCAAGGCCAACCTGCTCCCAGGATAGCCAGGGCTGGCTACACAGAGAAACTCTGTTTTGAAAAACCAAGAGAAAGATCTGACTGTAAGTTTGAACTGCTTCTCTTTGGTTCGGTGTGGTGTAAGCCCCAAATGCTTAACCCATTTAGTTAAGCCATAACTTGTCAGTTAGTTCCATATCTTGGAAAAGATAAGGGGACCAACACTTACAGATGCCTACTGAGTTCTAGTTATTTGTTCTAGGTCACACAAAGCTTAAAAGAGTGAAGTTATTAGAGCAACCTGGACGACTAATGGCATGAAAGGCACTTGTTGGCAAACTTCTGATAAACGCGGGCACAAGCAGAGAACGTAAGAAATTCAAGCTGGGCAGTCTCTTTTTAATATGGTACAAATAGACCTTCAAAGTGCACGCATTTTTTAATATGGTACAAATAGACCTTCAAAGTGCACGCATTTTTCGGTGTGTGACACGGGATCTTATGACTTTGAAACATCTTCAATTTCCTTATTCTCAAAGGGACAGATCTGTTGGCGATGCTGGGACAGTCTCCTTTACAGGCCGGCCAGTGACTAAGTTAGGGATTGGGAAACTGCTGACACCACTTATCCTCGCTCTTTTCCATTTTCTAATGGAAGCTTTACTTTCTTCCTCCTGGTTCACAGCAGCCAACCCTTTTCAGATCAGTCTGAACTGGCAGAAAAGGCCCCATGCTGCAAGAGCCTCAAGGAAGTGGTTCTATGCTTCAAACTCCCAACAAGAAGAAACACAGGTAACCCCTGTTACTCTTTTCCACACCAAGCTAACACACGTTTCTCGAACTTCTTCCAGGATTCTGGAAATCCTCGCCTTCCATTTGCTTCAAAACGACGCCACTTTACTTTCATGACCTAGGTCAAAATTCCTTCAGCAAGCATCCAGGAACACTTAGGACATCGCCACACTTGGCACTTAGCTCTCCCCACCTTCAAAACATCTTAAATTCCTTTTTGATCTTGGACGTCCTCCCCCTCACTCCTGGTAATCT
Source organism: Dicrostonyx torquatus (assembly GCA_028555095.1). Classification (NCBI taxonomy): domain Eukaryota; kingdom Metazoa; phylum Chordata; class Mammalia; order Rodentia; family Cricetidae; genus Dicrostonyx; species Dicrostonyx torquatus. The sequence goes on along the minus strand of JAQHUG010000302.1, from coordinate 1,601,681 downwards.
GACGCTCTCCGTGCTCACGCCTTTCGCCTCCAGTCGTCCCTAAGGCTCCCTAGCAGGCTCTTCGGCTAGAACCACCGCCAAGCGAGACTCCAGGACTGCATCTCCGCTGGCGCAGGGGTGTGCAAGGACCCCAGCCCGCCTCCTCCTCCACGCCCCCCACACTCACGTGTCACGGAAAACACAGCAGCCGAAGCTAAGGAGCCCCCAAGAATGTGGCCCTGGGGCTGGGAGACGCGGCCGGAGAGCGGCCCCGGTCCTCAGTTCCCGTCTGAGGCCAGCGCTCCCCAAAGCGCCGCTCTGCGCCCTGCTCCAGAAACCGGAAACAGGAAGCGGCGAGAGGCTGCTGAGCAACTGCTCCTCCCACTAGACCCCCCGTGGCATGTGACCGCAGCCCCATCGCGCCCCGGTCCTGCCCCTGAACGCTGATTGGTCGGCAGCCTAGTTCGCTATACCCCGGTCCCATCAACCCCCATTCACTCCGAGGTTGTCAAGATCAGCTTCTTCTTTTCGGGTCGCCTTTCTACCAATAAGGTTCGAGCCCCGCCTCCAGAGACTCTGGGCTGGGACTCCCGACTCACGCGGGGGTCACGTGCCAGGTGTCCGGCTAGCTCGGGTTGAAGATAGGCCGAGAGGGCGGCCGGCGGAAGCCGAGTGTCGCTCCCTGGGCTCGCTGGGAGTTGTAGTTCCCGCTCCTGAGGCTCTCCGGGAATTGTTCTTAGGGCTCTTCTGCTACCGTGGTGGCCTCTGTGCGGCGCTGCTCAGCCACCCGCCAGCTGGGATCTATAGACCCGACCTGGTCTATATTTGACTCAGCCGCTAGGACGGGCAGGACGGTGGAACTTTAGGATCCTGTGTGCTCTTGTTTTCCTTACACCTTTGTTCAGAATTTTCTAACTCGGGACATGCTATTATTACTGTTACCTCTGCAATGACTTGTCCTCTGGCATCTTGCTAAATAAGCATACTCTGCTCATCCAAGGTGCCTGCCCTATGTGTGCGGGTCCTCTAGCCTGCATTTTGTTTCCCCGGGGTCTTTGTGCCTTTGGTAAGGTCCTTTGAAGGCTCCAAGGTTTATTAGCCACTCTCTGAAGTGCTATTTGTTCTTACTCGGTTTGAAACTTAATTGGTATGGCTTCCTGGATTCCTAATTTCTTCCTCTGACGGTTCTTTTGGCTTTGGCTTTTGTGTGCGCCCCTCCCACTCTGTTTCAATAGGGATTCATGTTAGAGGCAGTATTATGTTTGAAACTGCTAATACTGAAGTGTCCCACACTATTTTTAAAAGTTAACTTAAAAATTTGAAAAGTTTTAATTAAAATACAATTACTTCCCTTTCCTTCTTTCTTTTCCTTCCTCCAGTTCCCCCCAAAACCCCTCCACCTAGCTCTTTCCATGCCCCCCTCAATTTGATAGAGTCTTAAAAAAATTTTATCGTTACATATTCATGCATAAATATATGTCAGCCTGCGGAGTCTTACTTGTGAGTAAGACTTACTGTACGTTTATGGATTTCTGGCTATGCTGTTTATTGTTCTGATTTATAGGTGTCACAGTTGGATAGGATTATAACTGCCTCCTTCCCGTGGCTGCTTGCACAGTATTTTCTGGTACCATGGAAGCTAGGCTGCAAGGAGGCTTAGATCCAGCTCAAATAGTAAGACTCCCAAATCCTAAGTGCGCAGTGTCGTAAGACTCCCAAATCCTAAGTGCGCAGTGTCTTTGGCAATAGGGGTCTATCTTCAACCTCTGAGAGGCAACCAGGGGCAACAGACACAGTTTGTATTGTTTTGGGAGTCACTTGGACGACTCTGACTAACCGTTCAAGAGATTTCTCATGGTTTTGTACTGGGGGTTTTGTTAGTCTATGGTTCTTTATGATTATTATTATTATTATAAAGCAGTATGCCTTTTTTTAAAAAAGAAAACAAGCTATATTTTTTTAATTTTTTAAATTAAATTTTTTTTAAATTTTACATACCAATCCCTCCCATCCTCCCAGACCCTTCACCTTCCTCCCTATGTACTCCCCAGGGACAGTAAGGCACATTGCTCCAAGGAAGGACCAAGGCCCTCCCCACTATATCCAGGCTGAGCAAGGTATCCATCCAAAAAGAATGGGTTCTAAAAAACCAGTTTAAGCAGCGGGGGAAAAATCCTGGTGCCACTGCCTGTGGCCCTGCAGCCTGCCCCAGCCATACAACTGTCACCCACATTCAGAAGGTCTAGCTTGGTCCTATGCTGGTTCCTTCCCTATCTGGCTGGAATTGGTGAGCTCCCATTAGCTCAGGTAAGCTGTTTCAGTGGGTGTCCTCATCATGGTCTTGATGTCTTTGCTTATATTCTCACTCCTTCCAGTCTTCAACTGGACTTTGGGAGCTTAGCCCAGTGCTCCACTCGTAAGTCTCTGCCCGTCTCCAACAGTTGCTGGATGAAGGTTCTGTGATGACATTTAAGATATTCATCAGTCTGACTACAGGACAAAGCCAGTTTGGGTCCCCCCTCTACTATTGCTTGGGGTCTTAGCTGGGGTCATCCGTGTGGATTGCTGAGAATTTCTCTAAGGTTTCTTGCTAGCCCCATAATGGCTCCCTCTTTCCTTGCTCTCATCTCTGTTCTCCCATCTTGACTATTCAGTTCTCCTCCCTCCTCCTCGTCTCCCCTCCTCTTTCCCTTCTGACCGCCTTTCTTCCCTCCCCCACACTGCCATGCTCCCAATTTTCTCAGGAGATTTTGTCTATTTCCCCTTCCTAGAGTGATTTATATATGTTTTTCTTAGGGTTCCCCTTGTTACTTAGCTTCTCTAGGATAATGGACTATAGGCTCCTTATCCCTTGCTTTACAGCTAGTATCCCTTTATGAATGAGGACAGATCTTCAAAATATAGAAAGAACTCAATAAATTAGACATCAAAATTCCAAATAATCCAATTTTAAAACTGGGGTACAGATCTAAACAGAGAATTCTCAACAGAAGAATCTCAAATGGCCGAAGGACACTTAAGGAAATGTTCAACATCCTTAGCCATCATGGAAATGCAAATCAAAACAACTCTGAGTTACCATCTTACACCTGTCAGAATGGCTAAAATCAAAGCCACCAATAATAGCTTACGCTGGAGAGGATGTGGAGTAAGGGGAACACTCCTCCATTGCTGGTGGGAATGCAAACTTGTACAATCACTGTACAATGTCTGATGTAGGTGAAGATCTTTTCCCATTCAATAGGCTGCCTTTTTGTCTTATTGACTCTGTCCTTTGCTTTATAGAAGCTTCTCAGTTTCAGGAGGTCCCATTTATTTATTGTTGCTCTTAGTGTCTGTACTACTGGGGTTATATTTAGGAAGTGGTCTCCTGTGCCCATGCATTGAAGGCTACTTCCCACTTTCTCTTCTATCAGGTTCAGTGTGGCTGTATTAATATTGAGGTCTTTAATCCATTTGGACTTGAGTTTTGTGCATGGGGATAGATATAAATCTATTTGCATTCTTCTACATGTTGATATCCAGTTATGCCAGCACCATTTGTTAAATATGCTTTCTTTTTTCCATTGTATAATTTTAGATTTTTTGTCAAAAACCAGGTGTTCATAGGTTTGTGGATTAATATCTAGGTCTTCGATTTGATTCCATTGGCCAATCTGTCTGTTTTTAATGCCAATACTAAGCTGTTTTCATTACTGTAGCTCTATAATAAAGCTTGATGTCAGGGATGGAGGTGCCTCTGGAAGTTCCTTTATTGTACAGGATTCTTTTGGCTATCCTGAGTTTTTGCTTTTTCCATATGAAACTGAGTATTGTTCTTTCAAGGTCTGTGTAGAATTGTGTTGGGATTTTGATGGGGATTGCATTGAATCTATATATTTCTTTTGGTAGGAGTGCCATTTTTGTTATGTTGATCCTATCCTTCTAAGAGCATGGGAGATCTTTCTATTTTCTGATGTTTTCTTCAATTTCTTTCTTCAAAAACTCACAGTTCTTGTTGAAAAGGTCTTGCATTTTTTGGTGAGTGTTACCTCAAGATATTTTATGTTTTTGTGAAGGGTGTTGTTTCTCTTATTTGTTTCTCAGCTTCTTTATCATTTGTACATAGGAGAGCTACTGATTTTTTGAGTTGATCTTGTATACTACCACATTACTGAAGGTATTTATCAACTGTAGGAGTTTGCTGGTAGAAATTTTGGAGTCATTTATGTGTGCTATCATATCATCTGCAAATAATGAAAGTTTGACTTCTTCCTTTCCAATTTATATCCCCTTGATTTCTTTTTTTTGTCTTATTGCTCTAGCTAGAAGTTCAAGATCTATGTTGAAGAAATATAGAGAGAGTGGACAGCCTTGTCTTGTTCCTGATTTTAGTGGAATCACTTTGTGTTTAGTTTGATGTTGGCTGTTGGTTTGTTGTATATTGCTTTATTATATTTAGATATGTTTCTTGAATCCCTGTTCTCTTTAAGACCTTTATCATGAAGAGGGGCTGGATTTTGTCAAATGCTTTTTTAGCATCTAATGAGATGATCATATAGTTTTTTCTTTCAGTTTATTTATATGGTAGATTACATTGATAGATTTTCATATGTTGAACCATCCCTGCATCTCTTGGATGATTATTTTGATGTGTTCTCAGATTTGGTTTGCCAGTATTTTATTGAGTATTTTTGCTGCATCAATGTTCAGGAGAGAGATTGGTCTGTAATTCTCTTTCTTGGTTGAGTCTTTGTGTGGTTTTAATATCAGGGTATCTGTAGCCTCATAAAAAGAGTTTGGTAATGTTCCTCCTGTTTCTATTATGTAGAACACTTTGAAGAGTA
>JAQHUG010000302.1:1562472-1586234 GCA_028555095.1 Dicrostonyx torquatus | reverse complement strand
GACGTACGTCTAATATCCTGACATGTGAGGTGGCTCTGGTGGACGTACGTCTAATATCCTGACATGTGAGGTGGCTCTGGTGGACGTACGTCTAACATCCTAACATCAGAATGTGAGATGGCTCTGGTGACGAAGGGCTTTCTACACAAGCCTAGTGACCTGCATTAAATTCCCAGAATATATACTGGAAAGCGGAAGAAGAGAGCTACCTTTGCAAATTTGTTCTCTGACCTACCCATGCATAGTGTGACGTGTGTGATCCCAATCTCTCTCCCTCTCTCTGTGTCTCTGTCTCTCTGTGTCTCTTTCTTGCACACACAAACGAATAAAGATGAAAATGTCCTTGTATCTCAAGTTCATTGAAGTGTATATTATAGGTCAATATACCATCTGTTTTTATTAACATTTTTTTCAAACTTGAAAAAAAGGCATGTATTCTCTGCGTGTCCAGTGTAATTTTGGGGCAAATTTTAATTAGATCAATGTGGGTGATGATATGATTGACGTGCTTTCTATTACTACGGATAGTTGTGAAGCTCAAGGACAATTGTATTCGTGTCTAAAGGAAAACCCTCCAGGGCAGGCAGACTGTAAATCTTGACAGCTGCTGGTAGAAAGAGAATGGAAAAGATAAGGGAAAAAGCTATGCTGTTTAAACTGACAATGGAGTTCAGACAGTAAGTCACCACCTGGCGAGGAGCGGAGTGGTAGAGAGTGAGGAAGCCCAGAAAGCTAAGTGTTAGGGAAAGCATGCCTGCGGAGAAGAGAAAATGTCACACTCATTCTAAGTAATACAAAGAAGTGGTTGAGCCTGGAAAGAGACACAAGAGAAAGGAGAAAGCCGGAGTTTATCATTATAGGCCCTAGGCAGAGACTCAGCAAAACCCAAAACTTACACGGTATATTGAAAATGTCCAGACCAAAGTTCATTAGCCCAGTGGACTAATGAGAGCACCCATCCATTGGGCTTCTCCTGGCTTTTATTTATTTATTTATTTTAATCATATATATATATATATATATATTAATTGTTAAAAGAAAAATTTACATTTACTCCCCTTGTTCCAGGCCCTCCCGCTCCCCCACTACCCCACCACCCTCCCCCTGCTTCCTTAAGATGGGGCAGGATACCCTGCCCTGTGGGAAGCACACCTTAGACCGAGATGGAGGGGGGAGGGCCTTGGGCTTCCTGGCTTTTATTTTGACATCCGAGGCTGGACTCAAGAGTGGTGACTCCAGGATACTTTCAGGGTCTTGGACAATTTTTGGAGTGGCTAAAATCACAGTGTGAGGTCCCTCCTAGATGACTTTGAGAGAGAGAGAGAGAGAGAGAGAGAGAGAGAGAGAGAGAGAGAGTTATTAATTTCTTAGTTAACTCAATAGTGAGCATGTTTCTCTTGGCTCCAGAGTGGTGCTGTTATGTGGAATTGAGCCAACATCTGATCTTTTATCTGGGCAGCATTTTCCTCATCATGAAGAAAACTATTAAATAAAGTTACTGTTGGCACATAAAAGAAAAAGAGGATGAGGAAGAAGAAAATCATTGGGCCGGGCGTGGTGGTGCATGCCTTTAGTCCAGTGCTCAGGGGTCTACAAAGCAAGTTCCTGGACAGCCAAGGCTGTTAGACAGAGAAACCCTGTCTCAGAAAACCACAAAAAGAAAAGAAAAGTCATTAGTGAGAAATAGTTTTCTCACTGCTGATTTTTTTTTTTTGCCTAGTAGTTTTGCCAGTTACTGAAGAAAGAAATTAAAATTTCTACATGGTTCTGTATTTGTTGATTTCACTTTAATTCAGTAAGCTTTGATTTCTAGTGGTCTGAAATTTTGAATTGAATACACGTATTCACTTGTAGTTATTAGAAAGGCTCAGAGTTGTGACTAATATCATGAAAGATATCTTTGATTGGGTCAATTTTATGTTAATCTGACCATTTGTGACAGGCTTAGTAATGGCTCCCAGTATCTTATAAGGCAAAAGGTACTCTGTAGTTGTAATTGACTTATGTGTATAGAAAATATACATTCATACACACACACACACACACACACACACACACACATACACACACACACGTCATCATTATACCCCCAGGCTGGTCGGGACTTTGTGATTCTCTGACCTCATCTTCACAAGTGCTGGGTATATAGCCATGATTTATGTGTGACTATGCTGGATCGAACGCCCTTGTGCTTCCAATGTACTCACGGGGGAGCCAGTGAGTCAGAAAAGGAGATGCGACACAGGAAGCAGAAGTAGAACTGATACTTTGAACGCGGTGGACTAACCGTAGGTCCAGGAAAGCAGGCAGCCTCGAGGCACTAGAGCAGTGAAGAAAGCCGCTTGTTCCCACAGGGGAACAGTCTGCAAGCTCAGTGATTGTAGACATCTGACCCCTGGAACATCAAGAAAATACATTTATGTCACTGTGGCTCTTAAATGTGTCATAGGTTCTTTGTTACAGCGATGACAGGAAACTAATACTCTATTTCAGGCTTCTTTTGTTTACCATCCATTGACTTGTGTGTGTGTGTGTGTGTGTGTATTTGCTTGTATGTGTGAGTCTGTGTAGTGTGTGTGTGTAAGGGGGCATGCACATGGAGGCCAGAGGAGAATGTTGAGTGTCCCATCATGTTACTCTCTCCTTTATCCCTTGGAAAGGCTCTCTCTGAATGTGGAGCTTGACTGGCAACCAGCAAGCTCCATCAATTCTCTTGTCTTGAGTCAACACAATACTGGGGCTGTAGGTGCATGCTGCTTTTGCCCAAAATTTTACACGAATGCTTAGGATTTGAACTCATGTCCTCATGCTTGTGTGACAAGTGCTCTTACCATTGAGCAACCTCCCCAGTCCTGTATAGGAAATTTGTTGTAATCTATTTTTTCACCTGGTGACATTCATCGTACACTACCCACCCCCATGCACATGTGTATGTGTGTGTATATATATATATATATGGGTGAATGTAGAGGTCAGAGGTTGATGCTGGGTGTCTTCTGAAATTGGTCAACTAATAGTAATAATAATTATTATTATTCAGTCTCCTGTTGGACCTGTAGTTCAACAATTTGGTTAGGCTGGTTGGCCAGTGAGCCCTGGGGATCTTCCAGCACAGGACTGCAGATGCATGCCACCATGACTGGTTTTTAGGTGGGTGTTGGGGATCTGAACTCAGGTCCTTACGCTTGCATGCAAGCACTTTATGGACTAAGCCAACTCCCTAACTTTGGTATTATCCTACAAGTTCTTCATGTTCATTGATCTTCCTTCTGAATGTCCCAATTTGCTGTTAACCATATTCAATTAAAGCTTTTGAATAGTATTCCAGTATTTGATTCTTTTTTGTAGTTTCCAGTTCTTTGATGAGATTCTTAGCTTTTTATTCATGCTGACCTTTTTTTTAAGTCTTTGAACATATTTTTGTAATTATTACAGCTCTTATTTGCTGACTCCCATCAATTTTATTATCTCTAGTTAATCTGTTTTCCTCAGACTGTGGTTTAAAAGTGTTATGTCTGAGTGTCAACTTGACGAGGGGTGGACTTGTGATGGTTAATATCGTTTGTCAACTTGACAGGATCTAGAACAGCGGTTCTTAACTTGTGGGTCGTGACACCACAGGGTTCACACATCAGCTATCCTGCAACCAGACATTGACATTACATTTCATAATAGTAGCAAAACTGCAGTTATTAAATAGCAATGAGGTCACCTCAGCATGAGGAACCAGATGAAAGGGTCACGGCATTCGGAAGGTTGGGAACCCTGCTCTACAGTCACCCAGGAGACTAACCTCCTGGAATGTCTGCGAGGGAGTTACTGAGGTGGGAGGATCCACCCAAAACGTGGGCAGCACCAGCAACAAAATGTGGTCCTAGACTCGAAAAGCAAGACTTGAGCAGCGCATCAGCATCCACCTCTCTCTGTGTCCCGCCTTGCAGAATCAGTGCGCCCGCCCAGCCGTTTCCACCATGAGGGACAGCATTCCCTCATCTGTGAGCCAAAGTGAGCGCTCCTCCATCAACACGCTTCACCTGTTGCGTATTTGGTCATAGCAATAAGAAAACCACCTAATGCACCCAAGTCACAGCACGAACTCACTGTGTAGCCGGACTGGCCTTGAACTCATAACACTCCGTCTCTGAAGGAAGCTGGCAGGAGCTCAAACAGGGCAGAGCCCTGGAGGCAGCAGCCGATGCAGAGAAGCGCTGCTTCCTCTACCTTGCTCAGCCTGCATTCTTACAAACCCCAGGACCCCCATTCCGGGGACGGCACCACTCACAGTGGGCTGGGCCCACCCATATCATCACTAATTAAGAAAATGCCTATGGAATCACCTACAGGCCAATCTTATGGAGGCATTTTCTCAGCTGAGAATCCCCTTTCCCATATGACTCTGACCTGTCAAGTTGACAATAAACTAACCAGGACAATGATCTTACCTGTTTTTCAATTCCCATGTTTTTCTTATGTGAGTTTTTATTAGTTTTTTAATATTTTTATTTTCTCCTACTAGAAATCCATTGCTGATAGTTCATTAGCTTTTGTTTCTCTTTGCACGGAAGCATAAAGCAAGGTGAAAAGGTCATGGTGTATTTGCCACTGTGAGGAATAAAGGTGTGCACACACCTGGAAGAATGTTCTGGGCTAGACAGTGTTGTGACATACTCCCAAAAGGCATGGGCGTCTGTTTCTTCTGTACCAAGTCTGTTGCTTCCATGTAGCTAGCAGCCCATCGCACAAGCGTCCATCACGACTCAGCAGGCCCACGAGATGATGAAATCAGTTGTAGTTGGTGTCAGTCTCTTCAGAAGGGAAGGAGACTCTGATGAGGTCTAGGAACTCCTCACTTTCAGTGCCGAATCCGTACAGAAACGTGGGCGTGAGACTGGGAGTCGGGGTGTGTCCACTGGGCATGTAAGGAGTGCTGCAGCCGCCTTTAAAGAACAATTTGAATATTAAGCTCTAAAGTAGGCCTAGAACTTGAATCATTTCCTGAATAAACGCATCTGTTTCTGTCAAGTTTCCTGCTGCTGTTTTACAGGATGAGCCGTTTCCTCACTGGCGCTTTCTCTCACCCTGCTCTTGTTCAGCACCCTCGACTGAGTGTGAAAGGCATTTGGTAGAGATGACTGACAGCGATATTTACTGCACGTTAGAGCTGCCGGCTGCACCTCAAGTCCCAAATGGCTCCAGATCGAAGCTCAAAGGTGAGTGAGCCACATCAGGCCTGAAGATTGGGCCGCGGGTGAGTGGAGAGGAGGACAACCGGGAAGGCAGAGCACAGCAAATCGAGGATTTGAAGAAACACTTTTCGGTTCAGTTTGTAAGTGCTGATGTGGAATACGGACCTTTGGTGTGGAGTGCAGCTGTGACCTGGGTCTCAGAAAATTCTTTTCTAAGCCGGGCGATGGTGGCGCACGCCTTTAATCCCAGCACTCGGGGGTTCGAGGCCAGCCTGGTCTACAAGAGCTAGTTCCAGGACAGGCACCAAAGTTATGGAGAAACCCTGTCTTGAGAGAGAGAGAGAGAGAGAGAGAGAGAGAGAGAGAGAGAGAGAGAGAAAATGGTATAGGAGTTCCCCACTTCTCCTGTTACAAGAAAAGAAAATTCTTTTCTAGATACTCCTGCCATTCCAGCTAATGCCAAACAATGGCAATGCCATCTTTTTTTTTTGGTTAATTTTTTCTTTATTCCTAAGAATTTTATACATGTACACAAGCATGCTATTTTTATTGATCCTGTTAGAAAGTAAGAGTTTTGTTTGCAGTCAGGCTTGGAGCAGTTTACTGTAACTGTTGAAATCCTACCATCTCTACTTCCCTAACCATGGCATGACGAAAACAACAGCTGTATTGAGGGTACCGGTAAGGGTTCTCGAGAAAAGAAATGGACCCACGAATAAAGATTTGTTTCCTGTCCCCCACCCACTTCTCATATTGCAACTGAATGGTGATGGCATAAAAAGTGCTGACACCTACTGGCTGTCCCTGTGACCTGGGGGCCAGGGAACACCAGCAGTAACGCCCACAAAAGCCATTTGCTATGCAGAGTCACATCTGAGACAGGGAACACAATGTAAATGCCAAAATGAATGCTTGATTTTACATCTCAAGCAGGTGACTGCAGAAGGTATGTTCTCTTTGGTAGTTTTGCAGACTTTCTCTGTTTGTTATATAAGTTTCTCATCATGGTCTCCTTTTTTATGGTTACAGTTTTTAATGTAAAACATTGCCATATTTTCTAAATCATGGGCATTCCTATTTCTATACCTGAATAGAACTACACATCTTCATATGTGTGATTTTTTCCTTTATTATATCTGTTTTAATTTGTAAGGATTAGAAATATTAAGTCAAAAGAAATGTATATTTAAAGTATAGACCTTAATAATATTGTATGTTACATATATTATATGTTAAGTAAAGAACCTAATAATTTTTTTTTTTTTGGTTTTTCGAGACAGGGTTTCCCTGTGGCTTTGGAGCCTGTCCTGGAACTAGCTCTTGTAGACCAGGCTAGTCTTGAACTCACAAAGATCCACCTACTTCTGCCTCCCGAGTGCTGGGATTAAAGGCGTGCACCACCACCGCCCAACCAAGAACCTAATAATTAATAACTAAAACTAATATATACATAAAATAAATTAAATTTCTGTTTTACTTATTTTCTTAAGTTGGATGGTGGCTACTCAAATACAATTATAATTTGATACCTTTTTTCATTTAGCAAACAACTACAAATGAGGGTTTTTTATTTCATTAATAAGTTGTTTATGCAAGTGGACTTGGTGGTGCACGCCTTTAATCCCAGCATCAGAAGGCAGAGGCAGGCAGATCTCTGTGAGTTCAAGGCCAGCCTGGTTTACAGAGCGAGTTCCAGTACAGACAGGACTAAACAGCGAATTCCTGTCTCAGGGTGTGGGGAAACCATAAATTTTAAAAAAAGGCATCTATGCCACAAATCTGGTGTATTTGTTATTTATTTTATCTTTATTTATTATTTGAGACAGGGTCTCTCTAGGTAACCTCGGCTGTCCTAGAACTCACTATGTAAATCTACGTAGATCAGGCTGGCCTAGAACTCACAGAGACCCACGTGCTCCTGCCTCCTGAGTGCTGGGTTAAAGGTGAAATCTGTTTGTTTGTTGTAGTTTATATCATATAATGATAGCTATTTGGGATTCATGAGTCAAAATATTTATCATGCTAAACTTTTTTTAAAAATTGATTTTATTGAGCTATACATTTTTCTCTGCTCCCCTTCCTTCCTCTCTCCTCCCCTTCAGCCCTCTCCCATGGTCCCCATGCTCACAATTTACTCAGGAGATCTTGTCTTTTTCTACTTCCCATGTACATTAGATCCATATATGCCTCTCCTAGGGTCCTCATTGCTGTCTAGGTTCTCTGGGTTGTGATTTGTCGGCTGGTTTTCTTTGCTTTATAATTAAAAACCACTTACGTGAGTACATGTGATAACTGTCTTTCTGGGTCTGAGTTACCTCGCTCAAAATGATGTTTTCTAGCTCTATTCATTTGCCTGCAAATTTCAAGATGTCATTATTTTTTTTTCTGCTGTGTAGTACTTCATCATGTAAATGTATAACATTTTCCTTATCTATTATTAGGTCGAGGGACATTTAAGTTGTTTCCAGGTTCTGGCTATGACAAACAAAGCTGCTATGAACATAGTTGGGCACATGTCCTTGTGGTACGATTGAGCATTCTTTGGATATATACCCAAAAGTGGTATTTCTGTGTCTTGAGGAAGATTGTTTCCCAATTTTCTGGGAAATTGCCATACTGATATGCAAAGGGGCTGTACCAGCTTGCACTCCCACCAGCAATGCAGAGTGTTCCCTTTTCATTTTGAACTCTTATGATGCTTCTCTCATTATGAAATTACTTTAAGAAACTGAGACTTTTTCATGGATATCAACGTATAAGAATACTGTATCTAAAATTTGAATAGACATATGAGACTAAATTAGGAAATTAAATTATCTTTCTTTTTCTTTCTTTCTAAGACAGTGTCTCATGTAGCCCCGGCTAGCCCCAAACTTGCTGGGTAGCAAGGAAGACCTTGAACTACTGATTCTTCTGCCTCTAGATCCCAAGTGGTGGCGTTAAAGCCATGGGCCATCACATCCAGCTTCAAAATAATTGTTTTATTTTAACATGAACACAAGGATAAAATCTTTGTAATTTTTCTTTACACACAATTCCTATACCATCAAACTATAAGACACCTGTGATTTTTAAACAAAAATCTGAGAAAAATGCTTTTGTTTTCAAACTAGAAGTGCAGTATGCCAGAGGATCTATGCCACATGGTTATTATGACACAGGGTTCCATCTTAAGAAGGCCAGCCTATACTTATTATACTCGCAATAGTTACATGCAAAACAAGGTGGATCTACCATTTACTTCTGAGATGAAGGCTTTTTTTGTTTTGGTTTAAATTTTATTTATTTAAAATTTGAAGGATACAAAAGAGAACAAGAGAAAGTATCTCGCTTCTGTTTATTCTCTTAACCACCCATTTCCTCTTTAAAAGGGAAATGCTATGGAATGCCTAGAAGGATTTCCAGGCTTGACCTTCACCGAAAGGCAGAAAAGTGATCTTGGATAGACTTCAGTTATAGCAAGTGTCCCCTGTTCTGAGGACTATGCTTTTCTTTTAGCTATATATCGAAAAATCACTTTCTATTTGTTTTTTTTAAAAAAATTTCTCTTCAGAAGCTATGTATTTCATGGATATGAATATATTTGACTGGTCTTTTGCTGATAAAAATTTAGATTTTTAGTTGATAGATTTAGACATTTGGCCTTTTCTTCCTATAGATATTACTGCCTTCTGAGTATGATATTTTACACATGTGTGAGCATTTGTAGAAAAATGTTTATTGAGGAGAAATTGATGGGCCAAAAGGCAAATACTTTGCAATTCCTGTAAATAATGGCAAATTGGCCTTCAGTTCCCCAAAGGCAGAGTCTGTCCACACACTAGGTCCCTGTCCAAGTGTTCGAGCATAGAAGCCACAATGGCAAAGGCAAGAGTTTCCTTTAACTTGAGAGCAAGCGCTAGACCCAATCAGGAAAGGAACCTGTGTGGCCTGGGTCTCTGTCTCTCCAGGTAGAATTGCTTTAAGATGCCAGAGGTTCTTGCCTGAGCCTCTCTGTCTGACTCAGGATCTTGGTTTGGATTGTGTCTCTGCAGCTGTCTTACATAGGCCCCGTCTTTCCTGCCTCGTAACAGTGGCTTTGGGGCTTTTGACTGTGATTCTCCTGAGTTTAGTGATGTACCAACGGATCCTGTGCTGTGGTAAGTACCAACTTCACCTCAGATTAACCTTTCATTTTATATTATAAATCAGGATGACAGTTGATGACAGGGTTTTACAGAATTTACTAGAGAATTATAAAGCTGCAGCCCCGCTCTCCGCATTGTATCCGAGCCCTAACTTTCCATAGAGAAAATACCAGGAACTTGGGACTTTCTGATCCAGGCGGATTAGACCACAGTTGTCTGGAAAAGATGCAAGTCCCCAAAATGCAACTGGCACCTCAGTCTGCAGACCCCAACCCTGGTGCCACGTGCAGCCTTCCCCAGGAAGTTACGTAATCTTCCCTACTTTCTGGTTCCTGATCTAGAGTATGTAGTCTACCATAGCTCTTTGTATTCATGTGCTCCCGTGGTCCTGTGGTAGTACGGCTTATGGCGATTTTACACAAATGTGTCTCATGGAAGGAGAAAACCAACAGACTGAAGTCTCCTGAGGTATTTTCATAGTGCCCTCTCAACCAAGTGCTTTAAAGGAATGAGGAGTGCATCTCCTAGGAAAACCCAGCAAGAAGAATTCTAGCACTTTTCATTTTAGCATCGGATGTGCTTTTCAGCCAGAAAAAAAAAATTATATTCAAGTAAGTCAGTTTTGTTGAGGTTAGCAATCCTTTCTAATTTCTGTTGGCTCCAGATGACCATATCTGTTGTTGTTTTCTGGTTTGTTTCCTTTTCCAGTGCACATCATAGCATACTGTCTTGAGGCTGGACATCTTGAAGGGTTCTGTCCGTGTAGCTATACACTGGGTTGTAAACGCGGGGCACAGACTTGTGCCGTGCAGATGCAGGCATCCTTTATGCAGTGTGCACACATCATAAGGACCCAGATGGCTTTCAGTGTTGTGTGCACGCCACAGTCCTCAGGCAGATCAGACCTTCCATCAGAACCCAAGTTTACTTCATGGTGTGCACATCCGAAGTGATGAGCTGGACATTGTGGATCGTTCAGTTTGAGGCCATGTGTTGTTGCAGATTTCTCTAAACCTTAGTGTGAAAAGGGGTAGGGCTATGTTTTCCTTGACACTTATGTGTTGCCATGTTTTCTTATACCTCCCTTTTATTTTCCAGGACCATTTGGTCCAAAAATGATGTGAGCTGTGTCCTCTTCCTTCTAGGCTCCAAGGACTGCCCCAGCTGCTCCAGCTGCTCCAGCTGCCCCAGCTGTCCCAGCTGCCCTGACCTCTGGGTGAGGAATGGTAGCCACTGTTACTATTTCTCAGTGGAGAAAAGGGATTGGAATTCTAGTCTGGAATTCTGTGTAGACAGAGGCTCACATCTCCTTACGTTTCTGGACGACCAGGAAGTGGTAAATAAAAACATGTAGAAAGTATAGAGCATTTCTCCCTCCTTCTTCCTTCCTCTCCCCTCATCCACCCATTCTTTCCTTCTTTTTAGATGAGACTGTGCTGTGTAGTCCAGGCTGGCTTTGAACTTGTGGTCTTCCTGCTTCAGCCTCTTAACTCTTGTGTGCATATGTGTATGTTTAAACATTTATTTATTGGCATTTGTGTATATTTTTATAAACAATCCTTTATTTTCTTGTGTGTATATTTGAACAATTTATTTGTGTTTGTGCATGTATGATGTACTTATATACATGCTTTTGTGTGTGTGTGTGTGTGTGTGTGTGTGTGTGTGTGTTAGAGGTGAGAGGGTGGCAAGCATTGCAACAAAGAACTAGACCTAAAACACAGACTTAGTTAAAAGGTGTTAGGTCCCGAAACACACAGACCAACAAAGAAGCAATGATTTCTGTGGAGTCAGTGAAACTCAGGAGGGAAAGGGGCACAAAGACAAAAGGGCCACACATAGGGGCAAAATGTCCTCAGCTGAGTGTTTCTTCTCATTCATTGGAATTCAGTAAGTTCTAAATTGGAAACAATGCCCAGAAGGTTGAGTTAAGAGGCAGAGAAAACTGTGGGGGTCCTGTTTCCTAAGTTCCCTCCCCATGCCTCTGCTGCTCCTAGGGGATGTTAACAGAGTCAGGAGTCGACATCCCGGCACAAATTTGGTCAAACTTGATTACAGTTCACGTATAAGAAGAAAGTGAGAAATCTTAGTTTGGTTTTTAGTGTTAATTTCTTGATTATTTTTGTTTTGATATTGCTGTTTGTTTTAATTTGGAGGAAATAATATCAAACCATAGGGAATAGCTTATTAGTAATTGAGAGATAGGGGTTTTGTAGCCCAGGCTGGTTTCAAATTCATGATTTTCCAGACTCAGCTTTCTATTCAGATTAATCTACTTGGATTAAAGGAGTCCACTACACACCTGGCTTGCTAGTTCCTATTTTGAGAAAAGATGATGTATTTATTTTCTCTCAAAAGAACACTTATACACTTGAAATTCTGGAAGGATCTAAACTCCAAACCATTCCTCAGAGATTTGCTTTTCCTTCATCCCTTCTCTAAGCCAGAATGGAAGAGATAACCCGGAATCTCTTCACTGCACAGGGGAAGAAGAGCCTTGTTTTCGGGAACTTTTGGAGCAGCTAGTTTCATTTTGCTATCACGGTTTTGAAAATCTGACTGAAGTCCACAGCAAAAGTGAGCAAACAGCTCGGAAACGTTTGTCCCCTAGACTCCAGACACAGCATCAGTGAGTCACAACACATGGCGACAGAGAATTAGCTCCAGCAGCAACGTAAATTACCCTGTGTGCTAAGGAGTTAGGGAAGGGCTAACTGGGAGTCGGTGCTAGCTGTCTTTCTGGGCAGAGGAGGACGGGGTTCTGGAGGAATTTTGACTTTCTTTCCTTATATTCTCTGGATCCTGTTCCCACTGTGGAGAACGCTCAATAGTTAAGTCTGCTGTGTTTTCAAAATGAGACAGTTTTCTCTTAACCCCAGGGCCCTGGGTTCCAGTCAGCAGTGGAGGGTGGCAAGAGCCCCTGATGGATTGACTAACAGCTACTACTGATGTTACTTTCCACATTCTTGTGGGTTCTTGCTTGATTCTTTTTTTTTTCTTTCTTTCTCTACTTTTTTTTTCCGTCAAAGTCTATAACAAAATGATCTGCACGTGTTGGCAGAGTCCACTTCTCGACTGCTGTTTTTTTTTTTTTTTTTCCGGCTGCTGTTTTACTCCTTTGTTCTCAAGGTGTGGCTTGCTTCTTATATTATAGTACGAGCAATATTCCCAGCTACATACACGGCTCTGGAGAACACCAAAAGTTTAAAGGCAAAAACTTGGGCCTGGTGGTACATGCCTGTAATTCCACCACTTGCTGAAGCAAGGAGAAGCATGTGCATTGGGCCATTCTGGCTACAGAGTGAGACTCTGTATAGCTAGAGACTATATAGACTCTCTATATAGACTCTGTATACAAGACTATGAAAACCGAAAACTTTCAGGACATCAAGATGATGCAGTGGGCCGGGCGGTGGTGGCGCACGCCTTTAATCCCAGCACTCGGTAAGCAGAGGCAGGCGTATCTCTGTGAGTTCAAGACCAGCCTGGTCTACGAGAGCTAGTTTCAGGACAGGTTCCAAAGCTACAGAGAAACCCTGTCTCAACAAACCAAAAAAAGAAAAAGCAATGTGCAGCCAGTAAAAGTGCTTGCCACCAAGCCTGACAACCTGAGTCCAGAGTGTGATCCCTGGAACCCATACGGTAGAGGGACGGACTGACCCCCCGAATTGTCCTCTGACCTCCACACATACGTACCGTGGCTTTTCCACTTCCTCTAACATAAATAAGTAAATAAATGCAATAAAAATTTAAAAGTTTTAAACTGGCATTCCCTTGGTGTAAAATGCATCTTCAGAATTAATTTGCTATAAACTGAGGCTATATGGTTATTATTTTTAAAAATTTAGTTGACTTCTTTTCTTTTCAGCTATGTCCTGAGTCTGGTGACAATTATTTTCAAATCAGGTGACCAATGTGGTTCCCCCACTTCAATATTCTTTCGGGTTTATTTATGGGCCCCCTTAAAACGTCAAATCCCATTGTTTTTAGACCTCAGGGAAACTTACTGTTTTTCAAGTTAATACTCAGATGCATTGGTTTAAGGGCTTCTCATGTTTTTCATTTCAAATGAAGAAAAACTTCTCTCCTTATGGTTTTGAAAACCGGAGGCCTTCTGTTTGAAGACGACATCCTGTGTGTCTAGGGTGTGTTGACACCTTGTGCTTTACGCTGTGCTGTTAGCATACAGCACGATTTCATTTCTTTTCTTCCATCTAGTGCTAAATTGCTGAAGGTAACTGTTAAACATTTGCAAGCTATTTTATTTTTAGAGATCATTTAAGATTCCCATTTATTCTAATTTGATTAAATCTTTTAAATTCTTACGGGAAAATTCTGTGTTTAATTATTATGAGCCATGATTATATTCACATCAATTATGTTTTAGTCATTAAAATGGTGTTGATTCTTCAAACATCTGACGATTTAATAGTTCTGTTGTGTGACTGGCTTTCCTCAATGTGTATTAAATAGCTCAGATACATTCCATGAGCCATATTAATTTGGAAACTTAAGGAGTGTACTTTTGTGCCTTAATGGTAGTTTCATTTTAATTAAAAATATTATCTGTAAGTTGTGTATATATACACATATGTTTACCTGTAGTATAGAATAGATTGTATATGCAATATATATGGGTGTTTTTGGTTTATTTGTTCGGTTTTGAGATAGAGCTTCTCTATCTAGCCCTGGTTGTCCTGGAACTTGGTCTGACCTCAAACTCTCAGAGATCCACCTATCTCTGCCTCCCGAGTGCTGGGATTAAAAGTGTGTACCACCATGCCCGGCTTAGAGTTTAAACAGGGACCTTAGAAAAAGATAAAAGGAAAGAAAAGTATGTATTTGATTTAATTTTTAAGTTAAAATTTAAAAGTAGCCAGGCAGTGGTGGTACATGCCTTTAATCCCAGCACTCAGGAGGCAGAGGCAGGTGGATCTCTGTGAGTTCAAGGCCAGCCTGGTCTATAAGAGCTAGCTCTAGGATAGGCTCCAAAGCAACATAGAGAAACTCTCTCTCGAAAAACAAAACAAAACAAAAAAATAAAAACAAAAAATTAAAAGTAACAAAGGTTTTATTTTGTTACTTTTTGAATTTTTCCCCTTTCTGGAATACAATCAAACATTAATCGTTCCAGAAGTGACACAACACCTAAGTGTTCCATTTCACACTCTCTTTGTGGGATAAGAGTCCTGAGTATATAAGAGTCCCTTGGGTATATTTTCATGTTGTTTCTTCAGTTTAGACGCATGTACACGTGCCCTCACACCCCAATCAACCAATCAGAGAACAGAAAGATAATTTTATCTATGTTTGAAGGCGTTTTCCACATGGGATGTCCTTCAAATATAAGTGTTATGGTGAAAATTTTGAATATCTGGGTTCATGCTGAGTCGAAAGAGCTGGTCAAGTGGCTTAGCATTGTGTGGGTCTTGAGCACAAGCCAGCGCAAGCAGGGAGTTCATGAAAGTGCTCCTTACCACGCTGCCCGAGGTCTGCCCCCTTCCCTGCCTTAGTAGCTCTGGTTCCTCCTTGGGAGATGCTGAGAGAATGCAATGAATAGTTTTCTTCTCTCTTGTGGTGAGGGGGGCTGATCCAGAGCCTTGCATACACTAGGCAATCGCTGTACCACGAAACCCCAGCCCCAGCCTGAGAAATGAAAGGCTTTCTTAGTAACCGGGGAGAAAGAAAGCAGACAACACACCTTTCTTTTTTCATTTAAGCAGTCTTTTTAGCAAGTGGGCTTAGAAAGGCATGAAGTCCCAAGTCACCCTGAGCACTGGAATGCCACTTCATCCTAGTCTCTCTCTCTCTCTCTCTCTCTCTCTCTCTCTCTCTCTCTCTCTCTCTCTCTCTCTCTCTCTCCTCTCTCCTCTCCTCTCCTTCGTTCTTCCTTGCTACTTCAGCATGCATGCTTAGGACTCAGGCGAAGCAGAAGGGGCGGAGATTTCTGTTTAGGAGACTTTTGCCTCTGTAGCATGATGGCTAACTCCACAGTCTGCTGCCCCAAAGTACTTACTGCATAGCGTTTCCTGTATTTCCTCAAGGTGTTGGGAAGGTTGTAAGCAAGAGTTCTTGCCATTACAGAGATTATATTTTAGTCAGAAGAGACAAAGTCATGAACAAAAATGCTAATTCATGATTTAGAGACAATGTGCAGGTAACGGTGACTGTGGGTGCTGTTATACATGGCCCCCTCAGAAGCTGGACTGAGGCCTGTACGGTGACAGCCGTGTGACAATCTAGGGCAAGGGTGTTACAGGGAGAAGGGAAAGCTGTGCAGACCGAAGGCAAGACGTTCTTGGTCTGTCACAAAACACAAACACAAACACAAAACAAAAGGAAGGTTGACGGGCTTGGAGTTGGTGACTGAGTGGTTGGCAGGGCCCAGACGGTGCCAGCTTTTGTATGTGTAGTGAAGGTCTTAGGGTTTTATAACCTGAACCCCAGTGAAGAGAAAACAGAGGTGATTCTGCCTTAAAAGAGTGCAGAAGGGTTCCAGCTGACTGCCGACCCTGGGCATGCAGAGAGAGTTTGTTCGTCACTTTACTTTGAGTAGAGCCCTTTCCTCTTGCTGGTGAGACTGCTGTCTGGCAATGGAAGACCGTCCTCAGCAGAGCCCGTGTGCTCCTCCTCTTCAGCCACCGTCTTCCAGGAATAGAACACAGGTGACGGCCAAGTGGACATTAAGTAGTATCACGGCAACAGTAGAGCTGGGATGTCACTGGGTTTTCTTGATTCCTAATGAAAGACTTTTCTCCCAAAGAAACTGTTCAACTAACGCTGATCTAAAATGCCATAGAGGTCATGTAAGTCATTCAGCCCAAATTCAATTAATTAAGCTGTCCCTGGAAAATACTGAAAATTCATTATGTGAACGCTCAACCTTACAAGATTAATCTTCTTGGATGTATTCCTTGTTCTGTTGAATGTATTGGGCAGTTCCTTTAGGGCACGAACATCTTCATTTGATTGTACCACTGTCTAGAGCGGAGCATCGTTTATCTTCATCCGAGGGCTGTACACGTGCAAGGATACTTGGTTTAACTCTGCCATTAAACCCATTGCTTTACCGCACTCCAACCCCCTTGTTAAAGACAAGATTAAGGACTTGTACAACGAGAGTCTAGTGGGAGAACACACAAGCTATCGCTTTGAGTGTAACCATAGGCAATGTAGTGGGTGAGTAAGATGAGTGCCTCTGCAGAGTTGAAAACCTATCAGACTCCATCTAATCAGAAAGGAAGTAGCCATGGGAGGTGGAGCAGCAACCATAGCTTATCTGTTATCTCTAAGAATGTGCTTATAAACCAAAGGTCAGTGCGGGGAGTGGCTCTTTGCAATAGACAGATTTCCGTTAGCACTCCTAGCCCCATTTGAATGAGAAGCTAACAGAGAGATTATCGGGGTGATTGTCTCAACTCTGGTCACTGTGATAAGACCCCAAAGAGAGGAAGTTGAAACAACAAGACACAGCTTTGGGATCAGGATGGCCCCAAAAGTCAAGGTCCCCGATGAAAGCCACTTTCAGCTCATCCAAGGTGTCTTTCCAGAGAGCTTCAGCTCTGATCATTTCTTATTTTAAGGCCGTAGAAGCCTGTTATAGGAGCAGCATCCTATGAGCTCACGTAAACCTAATTTACTCAGATACCATCACACTGGAAGCAGGGTTTCAAGGCATGAATTCTGGGATACAGGCATCCGGTCCTCACCCAGTTCTGAGAGAGTACAGGATGATTTTGTGACCGCACCAGGGGTCCCTGGTGTCCCTGCACCTTTGCTGTCTTGATTCACCATCTTCAGTCTCTCACTCAGATCCCCATCCGCGAGCACTTGGGCAGAAACTTTTACTGGATCGGCTTGAGGAACAAGGACGGCTGGAGGTGGGAAGATGGCACAGTTCTAAACTTAAGGTACAGTCTTTGAGAACCGAGGGAAAGAGGAAGAAGGGAGGAAAACCCTTGGAATTGGAAAACAAGGAAAGCAGGGCAGGCAATAAAGAGTGAAAATAGAGATGATAAGGGACAAAGACAGACTTGAACAGTGGTGATCAGAGCAAGGTCAAAACTGTGGTGACACTTTCAAGAGGAGGATAAAGCCATTTGTTCTGCTGTTTGGGGACCTGAGGGGTCTGAGAAGGAGACAGAGTCAACTTTTTATCTCTCACCCTTTCAAGTCTTCTACTGTGCACATTACCCAAAGTTACTGACACCTTTGATTTTTTTACAGGATTGTTTCGAACAGCTTGATTCAGAGATGCGGTGCCATCCACAGAACTGGCCTTCAAGCCTCCAGTTGTGAAGTTCCTTTGCAGTGGATCTGTAAGAAGCCTGTACACTGACAGATGCCACCCTGTCCTGAGCCTAGGGTCTGCCACACGTCTTTAAAAAGAGGGAACTGGTCCGGAAAAATCTTTGTTCACAAATGTATTTTTAACAAATGCCAAACCTGCTATGACATGCCATCAGACAGTGGATTAGCATAGCCTCCTGGGGACTGGCATTTTCCTGCTGGGCTTTCTTGGAGACTGTTTAAGTGTTATGTTAGCCATTTACAGCCTGGATCTGGGCAAATGAAATGGATAAAGTCTCTTTTAATGCTTCTCACTGTAGAAACTAACACTGGCGCCCTCATCCCCACCTCTGCCATCTCTGTCAAAGACGTGGAAAGCTATTCATCCTCAAAGAAGAATGCAGCCCTGCCATGTTCAGCAATGGTTGCGTGGTGATCAACTAGACAGAGACACATGGCTCATGTTCTCACTCCTGCTGATGCTAGACAAGCTTGTCCATACTTGTAGGGAGAAATGCAATAGTCACACCATCCAGGAGAGTAATGGAATGGGAGAGGTTGGCTCATGATGTCTGGGGTGCTCTGTAGCTCAGTGGGGTGACAATAATAACCAATAATTATTGTATGGCTACCAATTTATTGTGAATTTCAAAATAGCTCAATGAAAGGACTATGGGTGCTTCCAGATGCCTGAGAGGACAGATGTACTTGACCACTCTGATGGGATCATTGATATTTTATATTTGCATCAAAACATCATGCTATACCCCATAAATGGGCACAATTATCATGTATCATTTAATTGAAATCAAATAAATCACAATTAAAATAAAAAACACCATTCTGCTACATTTCTATTTTATATTCTGACCTAGTCTGAAGAAACATGTGCATGTAGTATTTTGGTAAGGTCCTCTTCTGTGTTCTGGCGTGAAACATATGGAATACGTGAGCTGATGTATGTTCTGTCATTGTGCATGGGTCTTGGTGCATGAAGTTCCATTCTGCAACACTGCTGGCTGCGAGAAGCCATGCCTGCA
This sequence comes from Dicrostonyx torquatus, assembly GCA_028555095.1. Classification (NCBI taxonomy): domain Eukaryota; kingdom Metazoa; phylum Chordata; class Mammalia; order Rodentia; family Cricetidae; genus Dicrostonyx; species Dicrostonyx torquatus. The sequence continues at coordinate 1,567,592 of JAQHUG010000302.1, read as the reverse complement.
AGGCGTGGAAAGTGGATGAGGACAGCATGCCACTTTCTGCCACCCAGCTCTTCACACTTCTTCAATGACCAGCATTTAACCTGCTTTTTCAAAGAAGCTGTCACGGGTGTGGTCAAAGGGGCAGTGTGTGGCAGTTTCTGTTCTATGTGGTGAATGTGTGCTTTGCATGTTAACGCGGCCACAGTCGTTAATCTCATAGTGGGTTTTTATAGAGGAAACTTGGCAGAAGGAATTTATATGGTTGAGTCCTGTCCTGATGCCTCAAAAGCGAGAAGACTTCGTTATTTCTTCTCGGGAGCATTTCGACCCAGGTGAGGAGGAAAGATGCCCTTTGAGGCTGTCCACAGCAAAATGGAAGCAAGTCTTTGTCTTTTGACAATGCTGGGTTGCCATGTTTGTTTTCATAGTCCACTCTTCCACCACTCCATTTCAGCATCTGAGATAGTACTGACATTCAGCAAATATTTAATAAACAAACTGGTGAACAAAATAAGAGAAATTAAAAATATTTATTCTAGTTGTTTCTGTTAGGTCACGTGTTAGAGGGAGTGTATTCTGGCCTCTCTAGCCCACCCAACTAAGTGGTGAGTAGCCAACACCCTGAAGGCAACAGCCAATTTAATTTGGATTTTATGTTCATAGAAGGAAGTGGTGGAGACTCTCGTGCCCATCCTCCTACCATCTCAGCTCTGTTCCTGGGTGAGGACTCTCATTATTTATGGGCGTGGTGGTATTTTCTCCCACTTTGTCGGGGCCCTGATGATGACTGCACTTGAGTGATGGCCTGAGTGCTAGAGGCTGTGCACTTTCAGTTATCTGTTCAAAGATAAATGGCAGGATGTGTACAGCTTTCTTTTTGAAGAGTTCAGTTGATGTGTAAGGGTTTCTCATGGTTACCAGTACTGAGTGTTTTCTCTCACTTCCTTGTTGCCCAGAAGTGTGAGTGTAGAAATTGCTCATTTCCAGAAGGTCGTTTCTCTATACCAAATTTTAGTGAACTTAATTTGTGTGTGCACACGTGGCACAGTTTGTGAGGGAGTCAGGACAATTTGATGAGCTGTTTGCTCCTTCCACCATGTGACTTCTGGGGATGGAACCAGGGTGGGTGACAGACATCTCTACTTGCTGGGCGTTCTCTCCAGCTTGGAATAAGACATTTACTTAAGACACAACCAGGATATTAAGAAGACTAAGACAACCAAAAGAAGGAGAGACCTCTGTAAAGGGCATCTGAGACAATAGTTAAAATGGAAATACAACTATATTCTTTAGACAGTAGCAAGAATTGAGGCATCTGTCTCTTTGTGTTTTTATTATTTTCTTCTACTTTAATAAACCACTTTTGGAGCCTGAGTTACAGAGATTAGCAGAAGGAAACGCCTTAGTGTGTGTCAGCATCTTTGTTGGGCCATGCACTTTTCTTGTGTCTGTTTCTGCTTCTCACTAATGCCCACTGCCATTCACCTTTCCTCTGGGATGTTCTGTCTGCTTCCATCTTTAGGAAGTGGACAGGTTTGACCTTTGTTTCATGTGTAACTCAATGGTTTTCAAAACACACCTCACCGTCTCACTGCTTCCTGTAGTGTCACGCCATTGAGACCTCCCACTCAAGCTGTGTGTAATTCATTCATCCTTTTGGCTGCTTCCCAGCCTCCGTGTGCTGTAATGGCATATCTCCAGTTTGCCTCTGATTCCCCAGGGTGAATGGTTCTACATAGCCTTATTCTTAAGTTTTCTCTACTTAGGGAATGGCCCCGCCCTCTGTGCTGATGTTTAGATTTCAGACAGACTGGAATTGGCAAAGAGTTAGAGAATTGGGAGAATAGGCAGGTTCTCAAAGGGACAGTGGAACACTTTTAAACACAGGGCGGTGGTGTTTGTCTAGTGTGTGCCAGGTCCTGGTTTCTGTCCTCAGTAACACAGACAGAGAAGAACAAGCACTGGCATTTCAACAAACGATCTTCAATCTGCTTGTCGCTGATGAATTACACATGGACCCCAGAGAAAGCACAGCTGGCCTAGATACTGGCCACAATCAAAACAATAAACAGACGAGAGCAAATACGATTAGCTCTTCTTTCCTGGGCCAAAGCTAAGAGACGCTGAAAGACAACCTCCCGGTACTAAATGCAGCTAGCTCACTCCCGCCTCCAACACCAATCCCGAGTTTTGAGCCACCCAGGGCAGACCGCAGAGTTAAAGTGACAATAACAGAGAGAGATTAGTCTTTCTTCTCCATTGGCCTGAGGAAACAGAGTGTGTGCGTTTCATGCCCAAGGTACAAGTCATCCTGGGCAGAATGCAGCTTTCATTCATAAAATGTCTTAGTGGGGAGGCTCGAGGCATCCAGTTTCTCTTCCTAGTTTGTCTGTCAAGTCTCCTTTTGTAGCTCTGGTTTCGTTAAATCTCTCTGAACCTTTCTTCTGGTTTTTCGTTTGTGGTCTGGGAAGGTGCTGCAGGAGAGGCGTCTCTGACCTCAGGCCACCTCATCTGCGGGCTGAGGTGCCTCCAGCTCAGTGGAGGCATGCCCCTCCCCTACTACATCTGAACATGCTTTGTTTGGCACTACAGTTTAGATTGCATCTTTTTTGGGGATAGGCTCTCATTATGTGGATCATATCAAATATCCGGCATATCAGATATTTGCCTCACAGCTCATAACAGTGACAAATTGCAGTGAGGGAGTAGCAACAATATTCTTTTATAATGGTTAGTGGTCACCACAATATGAGGATCTGTATTAAAGGGCTGCAGCATTAGGAAGGTTGAAAATGACTGCTCTAGTTCTTTGATAACAGAATTTTATTAACAGATTTACCAGTTTGTTCTATTGTGTTTTCTTGTTCACTCCACTGGCCAGTTTTCTTGTTTGTGCTAACAACAGAGGTCATCGTTACTGCTCCTGCCTTCAGGTTTAACGGTGGCAATGCAGTTTCCCTGCAATGATTCCTGGGATGGTTTTCAAGCACTGCCACCCTTTAAAGCCAGTCTGAACACCAGGCCTGGTGATGCAGACCTGTAATCCCAGCTACTTGAGAGGCTGAGGCAGGAGGATTGAAAGTTCAGGAAGAATCAAAGTGAGCTCCAGGCCAGTGCCCATTAGACTTTGTCTCAATATAGAAAGTAGAAAGAATGTTGGGATTGTAGTTCAGGGGTACAGCACTGCCGGGCATGTGAGAAGACCCAGGTTCAATTCCTTGGACTGCTAAAAATGAAATAAGCAAAAAAACTAAAACTAAACCAGAGAAGAAACTCAAACCTGAAGTTCACACTGAGCCAAGTCTGCTAAAAAGTGTATTTACTATTTTTCCTTCTAAAATTATAGCCTTAACTTGAGCTTGCTCAGGAATGTATTCCTTGACCTTGCAACTGAGCATGCTCAGAAATGAGTATGTGTGGGTGGTTCCCTGAATAAAATCCCCATCTTACCTTTATTTGAGGAGTCATTGCTTTGGGAAAAACACCTGTGCTCTCCTTGCCTGCCGCATGGGACACGACTGCCATGTGACAAAACTGTCTGACACTTGCAAGTTTCAGCCGTGCCTGTCTGTCTTCCCATTCACCAAGAGGGAACCCCATTGTGGTCAGTAACATTCCTCATGACTTTTTATAGTTCCTTCCCCATCACTTCTATCTCTCACGTGACATGCCCCTCCCTACTACATCTGAACATGCTTTGTTTGGCACTATAGCTTAGATTGCATCTCTTTTGGGGATAGGGTCTCATTATGTGGATCAGACTTGCCTTGAATTCATGATCTTCCTGTATCAGACTCCTGAATTCTTGGACTATGGGCAGTGTCGCCAGGCCTGGCTGGATGGCTTCATTAAAAGCTATAGTATATAGAATTTTAAAGAATTATACAATGCACATTTTCTCCCATCTTCCTTCATTTAAAATAACTGACACTCATCCACATCATACACGTTAATACTTCATTTTTCTGGGCTAGTATTTCCTTATATGGATTTATCATGATTGGTTTAGTCTTCCGTGTGTTTACGGTCATTTATGTTTTTTTCCAGTTTGAAAACAAACCTGTTATGGAACCAAGTGTGGTAACATGAAGAGTTCAGGAACAGAATATAGAAATAAATGGTCCAGTCCAGGAATATAGAAATATAAAATTAGAAGCCCAAACACATTTTGGGAGAAAAAAAAAATAAAGCTGGCTGCCAATGTTTCCCTTTAACAAACGCTTTCTGGCTTTAGAGCAGCCATCCAGGCAGTCACTGTGCAGAGGTGAACTTTTAAGAGTTGTCCCCTGCCCTAGCTTCCCAGCTAGGCAGGTCTTGCAGACAAGGCTGGCTTCGAACTATTGCCTCTATGGGACCCTCTGCTTGTATTTCCTTCATTTTTAACTGTCCCCTAGGTGACTCTGCTCTCTGTCTTGCATTCTTTCAGGGACAGTGAAAAGCAGCTGTGCTAGCCACAGGCTTTTTGCAAACACTCTAAGTTAACACTCTAATGTTCTATAGCCAAAAGTTGTAAAACTGAAAATGTACTGTGACTTTAAGCTTGACCTCAAGGTTGTAAAAGCCCTTTGACCCACACCTGTGCTTGATTTTACTATAAAAAGAGACCCAGATCAACCCCCATAGCCACAGTTCCGGACCCCATCTCTGGCTGTGCGCACAGCTATAGCTGATAAGCTTTGTGTGCCCCCGTGATGAATCCTTTTTCTTTTTCTGGAATAAAGTTTGCTTCTGGTTTTAATAGACTTTGGTGGTCTGTCTCCCATCATTGCACGACGCCCGGACCCAACAGTGCACACCTGTAATCCCAGAACTGGGTAAGGTCAGAGTGCAAAGGTCATCCTCAGTTTTGTTTGAGATCAGCCTTGGCTAAATGAGATCACAAAACACCTTAAATAAATAGATAAAGTTATGAACATTTTAGCCCAAATCTACATATGAACATAAGCTTTCTTTTCTTTTGGGTAAATAGCCAGAAGATGGGATGATTGCATCAAATACAGGTTTATGTTTAAATTAAAAACACTAAGCTTTTTTCCATGGTGGTTGTAACATTTCATTATCCAATCAGTGAAGTGTGAACGTTGATTTCCTCTGTATCTTGCTGGAAGTCCTTTAGATTTTAGTTATGCTAACAGGTGTGT
>JAQHUG010000302.1:1523748-1559914 GCA_028555095.1 Dicrostonyx torquatus | reverse complement strand
CCAATTTCTTGAGTTCTTTGTATATTTTGGAAATCAGTCCTTTGGTTGATGGGGTTGGTGAAGATCTTTTCCCATTCTGTAGGCTGTCGTTGTGTCTTGACCATGTCCTTTGTTTTACAGAAGCTTTTCAGTTTCAGGAGGTCCCATTTATCAATTGTTTCTCTCAGTGTCTGTGCTACTTGGGCTATATTTAGGAAGTGGTCTCCTATGCCAATGCATTTAAGCGTACTTCCCATTTCTCTTCTATGAGGTTCAGTGTGGTTGGTTTTATGTTGAGGACTTTGATCCATTTGGATTTGAGTTTTGTGCATGGAGATAGATATGGATCTATTTTTACTGAATATCCAGTTTTGGCTGGCTGAAGTTTTTTTATGCATTCTCTGTACAGTTCTTCTCAGACAGACTTTGCAAATGTACTCTGGTCTGTGCCTTGTCTTTTCATTCTCTTAACTGTGTTACAAAAACCAGAAATAGTGCTGCACGCCTTTAATCCCAGCACTTGGGAGGCAGAGGCAGGCAGATCTCTGTGAGTTCGAGGCCAAACTGATCTACACAGTGAGATTCAAGAAAGCCAGGATTATTATACAGGGAAACCCTCTCTCAAAAAAACCAAACCAAAACCAAAAAATAGAAACAAGAAATTTATTTTTATAAGTGTTTTTTCTTCGTGTATGTCTGTGTTCCACACGTGTACAGGACCCATGGAGGCTGGAAGAGGACATTGGATCTCCTGGAACAGAAGCTGCAAACTACTGGGAGCTACCATGTGGTTGCTGGGAAACAAGCCTGGGTCCTCTGGAAAAGCAGCAAGTGCTCTTAACTGCTGAGCCATCTTTCCATCTTATCTCTAGTTTCTCAAAGTATATTAGAAAATGTATTAGGTCACATTTGTTTTGTTTCGACAAGTCCTGGGAGAAGTAGCTCCTACAATTTTGTCATCTCCGGAGTGATACCCTTTGTGTACCAGTTTGATTACTGGTGGCTGCTAGGCAGCTTTAGGCTCCCTAGTTTCAGGGTTTCTGCTTTAGATTGTTTACCAAAACAGTCGGATTGGGTCTTTGAACTCTATTGTTGCACCTCTGGTGGGGCTGAAAGTTTATTTCATCATCACAGGCCAATTATTTAATAAATTGTGTCTACAAGAGGGAGCATAAAACCTGAGAAGGCCAGAGTTCTGAAGGGTATACACCCAACGTGTGTGTGAGCATTCGCCACTCCTTCTTACATGGGTTTGTTTTGTGTACCTTTTCCATCTTCCCGTTCATCTGTATCCTTTATAGCATCCTTTATAACCAATGGACATAGGTAAGGAAGTGTTTTCCTGAGTTCTGTAGACCATTAGCAAATGGACATAACCAAGGAGGAGATCCTGGAATCCTGGATTTAAAGTCAGCTAATCAGAAGTGCGGGGCACAAACTGCATGTGGCTGTCAACTGCTACATCATCTGACAATGGTAACTGTCATGTGACTGGGACATCAACCTGTGATGCTATTTTTGGGTAGATAATATCAGAACTGAGTTAGCCAATATGCAGCTAGTCTCCACTGAAGAATCTTCTGCAAGATCAATTCCCTGCATGGTTTTTGGGCTTCTGAATTAAAGTCACAGAAGCATTATACGTAAGAGTTTGTTTCTGGGAGAGACACATTTGGCTCTGTTTTAGCAGTTGGCCTTTTGTATTGTGGCCTGTGGTTTTTTATAGCACCTAAGTCTTTGCCTAGTCATGTATCACAAAGATCGCCTTTATGTTCTCTTCCAACTTCTAAAAATAGTTTCAGGGTTTTTATTTAAATTTCTGATCACTTTTAGCTTCAGTATTTAATAAGGCATACAATAATTCTTCAAGAATGTGTTGAAATTAATTTTTTCTTATAAATGGTCAATTATTTCAGTACCATTTTATTTTGTACAAGTTGTCCTGTGTGTATGATATATCTCTTTGTTTGTGGAGGTGTGCTGGTTTGGAGCCTCATGCTCACAATCAGACATTTCCCCAGCTAAGGTGCCTCCTTAGCCCTCAGTGCCATTTGCTGAAGTCATTACTCTTTTCTGGCGACTTAGTGCTTTTGTTCAAAATCAGCGAACACCACACACACACACACACACACACACACACACACACACACACACACCTCTCTCTCTCTCTCTCTCTCTCTCTCTCTCTCTCATACACATGCGCGCATGCGTCAGTCCCCGCCTTCCTTTATTGTTTCAGTTATTTATGATGCTCCCTTTACAAAGTACTCAATAGCTTTAGCCATCTTGAAATCAGGTCCTCCATCGCTTCTTTTAAAAAATGTTTTAGCTGTTTTAGGCCCTGTACCCTGTAGATTTTAGGTAAACATCCTTTAAATTTTTATTATTTTTTATACGAATATATCAGAGAATATGTACTTGGGGTTTGGCTAGAGTCTTCCAAGTGTCCTACCAGCTTAAACTTCCCAGCACTGTGAATCACAGTGCCTGTTTATACTCTCACAAGGCAAAGGAAATGTAAACCATGGACTATGCAAGTTCTCCTGACTTCCTGGCTCTGTATGCTAAGGGCAGTGGTGAGTTTGCACTAGGCAGGAATGCTCCAGGTGTTTTGCACCAGAATGTGCCCAACATGTTCTGAACTGGCAGTCGTCCCTCGGGAAACAGAGCTTTGATGATGACAAAGTCTGTTTCCATGTTAGTACTGAGATAGAGAAAGAAATGAAGAGGAGGGGAGAACACTCGAGTTCTGGCACAGAAGGCAGAGTATTGAAGTCAAGTCCAGGAAGCCAAGGACCGGAGTGAGTTTCAAAGCACAGAGAGAAACCATTAGGATGAAGTGTTAATGAGCTGTAAAGTCGATTAATGAAAGGGAACTCTACGAATTTGACAATAGGGAGGCCATTATTCGTTATTCTGTATTGGTGCGATGGTGACAGATGTGCAGTTTCAGGGAGCTGGCAGATGAAAGGGACATAAGTAAGTGGAAGCAGCTCATGAAATGGCTGGTGACAGCAAGGAAGGAGATAACATCTAAGTAGTCACAAGAGAGGTCAAACGTGGATAAGAAAGAACAACACACATTCACCTCTGGAGGTGAAAAATTCAGTTACAAGAAGGACATGCAAAGGGCAAGAGGAAGAATGTTTCATGTCCGGGCCTTTGAGGCCCTGAGATAATGTGAGTCCCAGCAGACAACCGAGGAAATGAACTGTGCAGGAAAAGGGCCCATTTCGCCATTGAAGAAAGAGACTGAATGACTGGAAAGACAGTGTAGTCTCTTCTTGTTGAGCGAATTTATCTTCTTAGTGAAATGGATGATAAAACCATGTATCGAGAACAAGGGAGGAAATGATAAGCTTGGAATAATTAAACCAGGAAAAGATAGAAATCTGCTCAGAGACAGCATCACTGAGTGATGGTGACAGCCAGCAAAGGCAGGGGGCTGTGCCTTCTAGTGAGACCAGCCTGCAGAGCCACCTACTTTGGGCAGTGGCCGCCATCATCTTGGTGGTAGTAACTGACAAGTCTGATGGTGGCAGCCATGAGGGACCGTGGAGAGCTTCCAGGGTGGTTTAGAGGCAGAAGAAGCCGTCTAAGAAATCTAAAGGGACAGAGGTGGACAAGAAACCCAACAGTAGGTGGCTGGAAGCAGGGGCTGTGATTGGTAGGAAGAGACTTGAGTATAGAACACAAGGTAAAACCACTTCCCACACAAGTGCTATTTTTCCGTAATATATTTGTTTTATTTTTTATTCTTTTAAAATTATATTTTAAGGTTAGCACACAAAGTAATGAATTTTATCATGGCTTTTGTTTTGTTTTGTTTTTTTGAGACAGGATTTCTTTATGTAGCCCTGGCTGTCCTGGAACTCGCTCTGTAGACCAGGCTGCCCTCAAACACAGAGATCTGCCTGCTTCTGCTTCTCAGGTGCTGGGATTAAAAGCCTGTACTACTTATATGTGTCCTTAGTCTTTATCCTCATCCATTCTCCTCCTCCACTTCCCTCCTCCGTGCCCCTCCCCCTTTCCAGTTGTTTCTCTCTTTTCCTCCCAACTAGTCTCCTCCCATGCTTTATCACCACATGTACTTCATCTGTAATATGTTTCTTTGAATTCTTCATTACATTTGTTTATATATGCACATATATGTGTGTGCACACACACATGCCACAGTACAATATGTGAAAGTCAGAGGACAACTTGTCCTGGGCGTTTCTCTCCTTCCACCATGTAGATCCTGTAAGTCAAACTCAAGTCACCAGGCTTGGTAATGGCAAGGGTCTTAAGCCACCAAATCATCTTGTTGACCTGTAATATTTTTCTAAGAGTGGCACTAAAGAATTAAAATATACACTGAATTAAAAATGGTAATATTTACAGAGAAACTGTCTCAACCCCCTCCCCCAAAAAAAGAAAGAAAGAAAGGGAATGAATTCTCCTTGTGTTCTCTAGAAAAAGGGAATGAATGCTACTTGTGTTCTCTAGAAAAAGGGAATGAATGCTACTTGTGTTCTCTAGAGAAAGGGAATGAATGCTACTTGTGTTCTCTAGAAAAAGGCTGAAAAGCTTGTTCTTTCACTAGGGTCCTCCCTAACTCTCAGCTCCATAAAGTCTTGACATTTTAAATTTTAGCTTATTTGTTTTTCTTTTTTTTCTTGTAGTTCTGGAGGTTGAACCAAGGGCCTTGTATAGCTCGGCAAGTGCTCTAACACTGGGATAGGTTCCTGCCCAATTCTGACTTCTTATTACTCTAATTTCTGTATCGGGGGAATGATACATGGTGCATTTGTATTAGGGTTTGTGTTTTTCTGACTGCTGTCTTGAGTTATTTCTATTTTCTATGAGTTATGTGTTCATATCCTTTATTTGATATTATTCTTCTTATTGCTCTGAGCAAATAGCTGTCAGGAGATAACTTATGGAAGAAAAGTTTTACTGTAGCTTATGGTTTTAGAAGGTATGATTCATTATGGTGCACTCCTAACCCTCCCCAACAGAGTCTCCAATTGGGAACCTACGGGGGACATTTCATTCAAATCACTATAGTTAGGAAAAGGATGCTCCTACAGTTTCACATCTGTTGCTGTGGTAATATGCCCTGATGAACAGTAGCAGGGAGAGGTTTGCTTCATCACAGTTTCAGGCTACAGTCCATTTCTTGGGGAAGCCAGGAGGCTGAGATGTCACATCACACCTGCACTCAAGAGCAGAGAGAAACAAATGCTCGCATGCTTGGTGCTCAGCTGACTTTCTCTACTTTATCCAGTCTAGGATCCCAAGCTGGGGAATGGTGTTGACCACATTCAGGCTAGGGTTTTCTGTAGCAATTAAAGTAATCAAGACAATCCCTCCTAGACATTGCCATAGCCTAACCTTACCTAGAGAGTTCCTCACTGAGACTCCCTTACCAGTCGATTCTAGGTTGTGTCAAGCTAACAATTAGACCTAACCATCATAGATGCCAACAGGCATAAGAGGTATCTATTTAGGACACCAAACCAGAAAGGAACCTCCACACGTTATATTATAATTAAACATTAAACTTTTAGAAGAAAGAAAGTATATGGAGAGTGGCAAGAGAGAAATACTAAGTCACGTATAAGGGCAAACCCAGCAGAATAATGACAGATCAAAAGTTTAAAATCCATGAGGGCATAGAAAGATGTATTTCAAATTCTGAAAGATACTGACAACAGACTACTATACTCAGCAAAACTGTCATATTGGAGGAAAACCAAGCATTCTCCATCATAAAAAGTCTGTATTTATGACCATAAAATTAGTTCTATAGAAGGCATTTGAAGTAATCTTTTGGACTAAAGAGAGAGAGAGAGAGAGAGAGAGAGAGAGAGAGAGAGAGAGAGAGAGAGAGAATAACCCATCCATGAGGCTACAGGAAAGAATAAAGCACTCTAGAATAATTGTTTAGCAGGAGAGGAAGAGGAAAACAAACAAACATTATCAAATCAGCAAAATGACAGGAAGCAATGTGTGCCTTCAGTAACTACTCAGGATATTAATAGTCTCTACTTGCCTATGAAAAGACACAGACGAGTAGACTGGGGAAAAAACGAAACAAAACAGGAACCATATATTTGTTGACTCTAAGAAATAGACACTACTTTAGGATGAAAGGGTGGAAAAAAGGTATTAAAGGCCTAGGGACCAACTAGGTGTTGCTGTTATAGTATCTGACAGAATAGAATTCAAATGAAAACTAGTGAGAGAAGAAGAACACCACTTAGTGAATAAAAGAATAACCCCCCAAGAAGGCATTACAGTGCTAAACATATGCCCCAAACACAGGTGCATACAACTTCATAAAAAAAAATACCACTAGATGTAAGGTCATCAATTAGCAGTAGGTGACTTCAATACCCTATGCTCAGCAATTGGGATATTTCTGCAACACGAAAGAAACGGGGCTGGGAAGATGGTCCAGCAGATAAAGGTCCTTGTGGTGCAACCCAAGCAAGCTGAGCAACCTGACTTTGATCCCTGGAAGCCAGGGATGTTTCCAGCTGAAGGTAGAAGGAGAGAAGTGACTCCACAAAATTGTCCTCTAGCCTCCACTCTTGCTACGGCATGCACACATTCACACACATCATATATGTAGATGTGCATGTGTGCACACACACACTACTAATAAGTAAAAATAAAGTTAAACAAACAAGTCTCTTCAAATAAACCGAGAAATGTGCAAATTAAATTATATCATAGAGCAAATGAACTCAACAGACGTCTGTAAAACATTCCATGCAAACCCTGAGGAATGCACATCTTTTGCATTTCATGCGACTTTCTCTAAAATGGATCATGTACTAGGACATAAAACAAGCCTCAACAAATTCAGGCAACTTGAAACAAGTCTTAAGTTCTAGCTGGTCACAATGCAATCATTCTACAAATTAACAGTCAGAGATACACTAAACCATATACAGATTTGTTGTAATAGGGGCAGCTGTGTTCCCAGCACCTTTGTTCTGTCCCGCCTGGCTCCCAGCCTCTGGGCTAGCTTACATTTGAGATAATTACACACAAACTGTATTCATTTAAACTCTGCCTGGCCCATTATCACTAGCCTCTTCTTGGCTAACTCTCACATCTTAAACTAACCCATTTCTAATAGTCTGTGTATCACCACATGTCGTGGCTTACCGCCATGAGTCTAACATACGTCCATCTCGGGTAGGAACATCATGGCGTCTGGCATCTTCCCTTCTCCCCAGCCTTCTGTTCTGTCTACTCCACCCACCTAAGGGCTGTCCTATCCTACAGGCCAAGGCAGTCTCCTTATTAACCAATGAAAGCAACACAAAATATAGAAGATCTCTCCTATACCACAGATTTATAGAGGTTAAAGAAACACAGCACTGGATGAAGAGTAAGTCCTTTAAAAAATCAAGAAGGAGGGCCGGGCAGTGGTGGCACACACCTTTAATCCCAGCACTCAGGAGGCAGAGGCAGATGGATCTCTGTGAGTTCGAGGCCAGCCTGGTCTATAAGAGCTAGTTCCAGGACAGGCACCAATAACTACAAAGAAACCCTGTCTCAAAAAATCCAAAAAAAAAAAAAATCAAGACGGAATTAAAACATTTTTATCCAAGTGAAAATGAAAAGACAACATGCCAACACCCGTGGGATGCAATGAAAGCTGTCTTGAGAGAAAGGTCTGCATATCTAATGAATCAGGGAGGGATCAAATCAATGATTTAATGATAAACCTTAGAGTCCTTTAAAGAGACGCGCATGTCAAACCTTAACTCAGTAGATTGAAAGAAATTCAGAACAGAGCAGAAGCTGATGAAATAGAAACAAAACAAGAATAAAAAATAATATAAAGATTCAATGAAAGAAAGAGTTGGCTCTTTGAAAAGATAAATGAAACTGACAAATTCCCAGCCATTGTAACCTAGGGGGGGGGGATCCATATACATAAATAATAAAGATGGAAAAAGAACGGCAACAGATACCAACACAATTTAGAAAAAAAATTAGGAGATAGCTTTAAAATTTATATTCCCCAAATTGGAAAATCTGAAAGAAATGACAAAAGTGAGATAAATAAATGTATCCATAACAAGAAGTAAGATTGAAGCAATAATTTAAAATCTCCCACTCAAGGCCTGGAGGGATGGCTCAGCTGTTAAAGGCTAGGCTCACAACCAAAAATACAAGAGTTCGGTTCCCAGCACCCACGACTGTCCCTCCAGGTACTAAAAATTAAAAAAAAAATCTCCCAATCGAAACAAGCCAGGTTTACACTGATGAATTCTATCAGCCCTTTAAGAAAGAACTAATGACACTTCTCACACTATTATGTATCATAGAAAAGGACGGACATTGCTAAACTCTTTGAATGAAGTTGTTATTCTGATACCAAAGCCAACGATGTTAAAAGAATAAAGAAAAAGAAAATTACAGACCAATCTCCTTGATGAACACAGATGCAAAAATTATCAACAAAAGACTTGGAAACCAAATTGAACAACACATCAAAAAAGTCATTCACCATGATCAAAATGTCTTTAATTCAAAGATATGAGGATGGTTCAATGCATGTTAATCAATAAATTACCACATAAAAGAACTCAAGGGCAGAAGAAAAGTCTTCTGAAAAAAGAATCAAACATGCTTCGTGTTATAAATCCTGAAAAACAGACCAGAAGGAACCCATCCCAATGAAGGCTGCAAATGGCAATCCTGTAGTTAACATCATGTTAGATGGAGGAAAACTCAGGACATTTCCACTAAATCAGGGAGAAGACCAGGGTGTCAACTTCCCCGTTCTTATTCAGCACAGTGCTGGCACTCTTACCTATACCAATAAGACAAGAGAAGTAAGAGAATGGACACGAACAGGAAAGAAACCAAAGTCTGTCTACTTTCAGATGATCTGATCCTGAAAACCCCAGCAGAAAACACTTAGAACTGGTAAGCACATTCAGCAAAATGGCAAGATACAAAATGAACACATGAAGATCAGCGCCTTCCCATATTCTAATGACAAATACATAGAGAAAGAAATCAGGGAAATAATTCCATTCACGACACCCCCAAAATAACAACAGTCAAGATCAACCTTGGAATAAACCTAACCTAAGGGGTGAGAACACTATGATGAAACCCTTAAATACTAGGATATGGGGAGACCTCCGCTGCTCAGAGATAGGAGGAATCACTATTGTGAAAACAGCCTTTCTACCAAAACCAAACCAACCAAACAAACAAACAATCTATAGATTCAATGCGACTTCATCCAAAATCCCAAGGACATTTTCACAGACACAAAAAGTCAATATTACAGTTCTTAGGGAAACACAGAAGACCTGGATAACCAAAGCAATCCTGAGCAAAAAGTGATACTGCTGGAGGCATCACATGGTTGATTGTGCTATATTTTGGAGCCAAGTAATAATAATAGACATATAGATCAGGGAACAGAACAGAGGCTCCAGATAGAAGGCACACAGCTACAGCCACCTGATTTGGACAAAAATAAACACTGGGGAAAGGGCAGTGGTTTTCACAAGTGGTGGTATCTTTGCACAAAAGAATGAAAACAGATTTAAAAAAAAATTGTTCTGACAGGAATTCTCTGTGTAGCCTGGGCTGTCCTGTGTACTGAAATGTACTCTCTAGACTAAGATGGCCAAAAGCTAGGAGATCCACCTGCCTCTACCACCGGAGTGCTGGGTATTAAAGGCTTGTATCACCACTGCCTGGCTGAAGCTAGAGTCTTATCTCTCATTCTACACAAAAATAAACTCCAAGTGGATCGAGGACTTCAGTGTAACCCAAGCTCTGAAAGTGCTAGAGGAAAAATACAGGTAATAAACTTAAAGGCACATGGGCCTGGTGAGATGGCTTTTGTAGGTAAAGGTGCTTGCTTCCAAATCTGACAACCTGTGTTTAATCCCTGGGTTCCACATGGTGGAAGGGTAGAATGGATTTCTGCAAGATGTCCTCTGACTTCCCCATGCATGCTAGGCCACCTGTATGTATGTATATATCACACACACACACACACACACACACACACACACACATGCCTCTAGTAAATAAATAAATGTAATGGAAAAATAGATAGCATACATAAGGAACTGTGGTATATGACTCCAAACACTCAAGAGATAATGTCAATAATCAATAAAATTAAATTATTAAAACATTTTATTAAAATTAATTAATTAAAAGCTCCTGTACAGCAAAGGACACGGTCAGTTGACTGAAGAAGTGGCCCACAGAATGGGAGGAAATATGTGCCAGTTATACATCCAACAAGAATTAGTATCTAGAATATACAAAGAATTCCAGAAATTAAACAAGAAAGCAAACAACCCAATGAAAAGATAGGCTATGGAACTAAGCAGAGAACTCTCCCCACCCTCACACACACAGCCGCAGGAAAATACAAACTAAAAGTGCTTTAAGATGCCATCTTATCCCAAACAGAATGGCCATCAAGATAACTGGAAATACTGATGAAGACATGGGCAAAGGGTAACCCTATCCACTGTTGATAGGAGTCTACATTGGTGGAGCCACTGTGAGAATCAGCCCAGCAAGCTTGAACTCTGACCTGTCAGGTAAGGAGGTCCTGCTGGTGCTGTAGTGGTATGACTGTGACTGGGGTAACCCACCACTTTCTGATAGGCTATTAGGCCTGCATCACAGGAAATCATGCCTGGTATTGTAAACTTGTTTGACAACCAGTGGCTGGGGAAGCTACAGGCAATAGGGAGGAACTCATTGTTGTGTTGTTAAATGGTCATGTTGAAAAACTGTCCCCTAAATATTTATTTATATCCGTAGACCTGTGCTGCTCTCAACCTTAGCCAGAGGAACTCCTTTCTGCAGTAGGCAACAATTAATGCGGAGAATCCTAAGTAGTCAAAGTGATGGCAATAAGTGACCGTTGAGTGGTCAGCTCACGTGGGACAAATACTCTCGTTATGTGGAGAGTCCCAGCACCTGTCACTGTGGCTGTGGCCTATGGAGGGAATTCTCCTCACTGATGGGATGAAAATGAAAGAAGAAGCATCCCATACTGGCACAGGATCCTGGATGTTGCAGGCATTCAGCCTGTAACGGGATCTAGAGTCCACAGGAAGCTGGTGCTTCTCACTGCATCTCCCAGTGAGGCCTCGGGGCACTTGACCTGGAAACTTCCTGAGAATGGTCCTCAGAGCTCTAGATGCCAGACCTCAGCATGTTTCCATCTTGGGGACCCGTGGAGATTTCACTGCAGCTGCATAGAATAATCTTTGTTCGGGGAGTGACTTTGACAGAAATCTGAGAGTTCTCTGACTTGGGGAGCTGAGGACACCACACCCTGGAACTGGGGGAGAGTGCAAATGCCCTCTGGGGTGGGGTGGAAGTGGTGAGGTGGAGGCAGGATTTGAGAGCCTCTGCATGTGGTTTCCTGGGGCAGTGCTGGAGAGGATCGTACCTCTTGCCACCACACATCTTTGTGCTTACTCTGCACTCCTCAGTGGCATCTAGAAGATGCCTGCCCTGCACGCTGAAGAAAATATGTGTCTGGAGATGCCTTCTCTCTGTGTGCTCTTGTCCAGGGCAGAAACCAAGCTGAGAGGAATTTCAGGCAGCTACTGTCTGGTCAGGTCTGAAATACTCAATGGGCACAACAGCAGGAGGAACTTGGTGTGCAAAGCTCTTGAATGGCTCATTGCCTTGGAGGCGCATAACCCAGGAAGACCCAGAGAAAGGCTTCAGTTAATCATCCACCTCCATCTGCTCTTTAGAGAACCTTTCTTTGCTGGGAGAAAACTCTACTTGTATTTCTTAAAATTTTCATTCTTTTTAATTGTGCATGCTTTATTACAAAACTTTATATTTAGTAGGTCTCTGGCAGCCCATATATCCAGAAATGAGCTCAAGTTAGACTATAGAAGGATTTCTGCAGATAACAGGCAGCATTCCTCAGGAACTAGTGGAACAGATTTTCTGTTCCCTCAAAGGAGTCATTTCCTCTGTATCTGGCAGAAGGGACCTATGGTTCTCCAATCGAAATATACCAATGGTGCCTGTCAGCATATCAAACCCCACATTGGTCCCCCAGGCTCCCTCAGTAGCATAAGTACTTGTTAAGCACTTCAAGGTCTGTGCTAGCATCCTGGCTATTCTCGCCTCCTCCCCTACACTAAACTCCCTCCAGCTCCCTGGCTTCCCTCCCACAGCCACTTATTCTCTGTATAACCCGGGTATTCTCACTATTCTCTCTTGCTGTCCTCTTACCTTCTTATTACATTCTATTCTCAAGTTCTTACTCTCTCACCAATGCCACTGTTTTTCCCTTCTGTGCTCCCTCCCCCTCTCCTGCTTCCTTAGCCCTGATCATGTCCAGTCTGCTTTGTTCTTTCTCTGCTCTAGACCCTTCCAGATGCCTCTGTATATTTTCTTTATCTTATTCACAAGAAAAACCTTCCCCTAGCATGGATTGGTCAAGTTGGCAATCTCTTTACTGCAAACTTAAATCTTGAATACAAGATTCCCTTAAATTGAGGTGAGGGAACAGCCACATGGTGGCTGGACATTCCATTCTCTAGGATCTCCATGGTGGGACAAAATCCCCAACTTCCTAGGCTTTTCTAGCCAGATAGCAGGAGACCTTCCTGAGGCAGGCTCTCCTAATACCCAACCCCATCCGCCTGACCTTTCAGGCTACTGGCCCCACCCCACACCCAAACTTACCTATCCTCCTGCAACCTTGGTGGAACTCTGAAACACAGCTTGCTCCAATACTGAGGGCTTAAGAGCTTGCTACAACATTGAGCAGACCAAGAGAGAGGACCAAGGGAGTGAACCAGGAAAGAAGACCAAGAGAGCAGGCTTAGAGAGACCTCAGAGGTTTCCTGAGACACAAACATTGACAGTATAGAGCAGACCAAGAACAATTCCCAAACACTCAGACAGCTACTGCGAGGATTGGACCAAGGCACTAAGACAATTTTGCTGTAATTTTAATGGTTATTTGCATTGAATCTGTAGATTGATTTCAGTAAGATTGTCATTTTTGCTATGTTGGTTCTGCCTTCCTAAGAAGGTCTTCATTTTCTTTCTTCAAAGAGTTAAAGTTCTTATCATGCAGATTTTTCCACTGGTTTGGTTAAAGTTACTCCAAAATATTTTATGGTATTTATGACTATTATAAAAGATGATGTCTCTCATTTATCATATGTGTAGAAGAGGTACACTTGGGTTGTTTTCAGATTCTGTCTATGACAAAATAATTCTGCTGTGAACATAGTTGAGAACATGACCTTATGGTATGGTTGAGCATCTTTTTTGTATAGGTCCAAAACTGGTATTGCTGAGTTTTAAGGTAGAATATTGCCTAATTTTCTAAAAAATCACCATACAAGGATCCAAAGCAGCTGTACCAGTTTGCACTTCCACCAGCAGTGGAGGAGTTTTTCTTTACCCCACATTCTCTTAAGCATAAATTGTCAGCAGTGTTTTTAATCTTGGTCATTTTTACAAGGATAAGATGGAATCTCAGAGTTGTTTTAGATTTAAATTTCTCTAATGGCTAAGGATGTTGAACTTTTTAAAAATTTATTTATTATGTATACGGCATTCTCAGTGTTCTGTCTGCATGTATACCTACAGGCCAGAAGAAGGCACCAGATCTCATTACAGATGGGTGTGAGTCGCCATGTGGTTGCTGGGAATTGAACTCAGGACCTTTGAAAGGGCAGGCAGTGCTCTTAAACACTGAGCCATATTTCCAGTCCGATACTGAACATTTTTAAAATGTCTTTTAGTCATTTTAAGGTCATCTGTTGAGTTTTCAGTTTAGGTCTGTACCGTATATTTTATTAGATTATGACTAATTTCCTGAGTTCTTTGTATGTTTTGGAGTGGATTAGTAAAGATATTTTACCATTCTATAGGTTGATATTATATCTTGTTGACTATGTTGTGGGCTCTGATATCAGCCAGCCTGGCACGGCCATGGCTTGAATACAGCTTGGTAGCTGGAAAGCTAGCAATTTAGAAAGACAAAAGGTGAAAGGCTTGGCTCCAGCCTTCTTTTGACTTGTAGATTGCCCAGGAAGGAGTTGCTGGCTCCAAAGCTGGTGAGATATGCAGGTGTATGGATGAGAGGTGTGGTGTCCCTGGAAAAGGAATGTGAATAGAGAATTCCTGAGGGTGGAGGAACATTTTCAGAGGGCATTCAGAGCTTGGGAGGAGAAGAAATAAACGCATGGTCATGCTGTAAGGACAAGAAGTCCTGAGCTGCCTTTGAAGGATGATGGTGTGAAAGAGTCTGATTCTTCCACGCGCCTCCGAGAACACGCTTAGGGCAAAGCACCAGTTTCTATGTTGGAGCGACGATCCCCGACACTATGTTCTTTGCTATACAGAAGCTTCTCAGTTCAGGAGATCTCATTTATTATTTGTTCTTCTCAGTGTCTGTGTCACTGAGGCTTTGAGATGCATTCAAATGTACTTCTAACTTTTTATTGTGTGAGGTTCAATGTGGTTGGTTTTATGTTGAGGTCTTTGATTCATTTAAACTTGAGTTTTGTGCATAGAGATGATATGGATATCATCTGTTTTCATTCTTTTACATGTTGATGTCTAATTAGGCCAGCATCATTAATTGAATATGCTTTCTTTTTCCATTTTCCTATCAGCTAGGCAGACTTGCAACTTAAGAGAAGGATAGCTTACAAGATTTTAATTAGATATACAATGGTTAAAGACTTAGTTATAATATTCTTATTGGGAGATCTTGAGCCACTAGTAAAATTCTTAAAGGGAGCAATGAGGGTATTGAAGGGAATGGGAGGAGGGGAGGGAGTGGAAACTTAGATTGGTATATATATATTTTAAAAAAGAAAACTATATATATAGTTTTCTTTTTTAAAAAATAAAAATGTATTTAAATAAAAAAAAAAGAGCAAAAAAGTTTCCCTTAAATTTTTTTTTGAAAAGGTCTTGCTGATGAAGCCCAGGCTAGTGTGGAGCTCATGATTGCACTGCCTCCTTCCTACATGATGGTTCTACAGGCATACACCATGACACCATTTCCACCCTATCTGATAGACTTCATCCGGCTGTGTCAGAGTTAGGACTGTGTGTGCCCCTGGATAGGAACTGGTGGCTTAGGGGAGGATGATCCCTCATGGTACCTCCGTGGTATAGGAGATCTAGGGGCGTGACTTTTCCACCAGACAGATGGCCCCTCTCAGCTATACTATGGACTCCACATGCCTGCCTCGTCTCCTTAACCCTGAAAACAGGGGAGAAATTAATGCCAATAAAACCCAGAGGGGAAGGCTTTGTTAGGATTTCTTTCTTTTCTTTTCAAATACAGTGGCTGGAATCTCCTTTCTTTTCTTTTTTTTTTTTTTCTTTTCTCCTTCATTGCCAAAAGAGAAATCCACATCCACTCCCCACCCCCCGTCCGCTGCCCTCCCGCTCCTCCAGCATCCCTCATCCCTCCCCCTGCCTCCCCAAGAGGGGGCAGGGTACCCCACCCCGTGGGAAGCCCAAGGCCCTTCCCCCTCCATCCTGGCCCAATATGGTGTGCAACCATATAGACTAGGCTCCCAAGAAGCCACTGCATCAGAAGAGACAGGTCCCTGCGCCATCATCATTGGTCTTTCAGTCATTTCCCGTTGGCAGCCATATTCAGAGACCCCGGTTCGGTCACATGCCCACTCAGTCCTGGTCCAGCTGGACCCGACGAGCTCCCAATAGACCAGGCACACCGTCCCAGCCGATGGGCCAGTCCCTCGCAGACCCGACCTCCCTGCTCATCCTCCCCCGCCCTCTGCTCCTCAACTGCACCCTGGGAGCCCAGTCCCCTGCCCCGATGTGGATGTGGGTCTCAGACTCCATCTCCATCCATCAGGCGAAATTTCTCAAGGAGTCCGAGGGAGCAGCAGTCTGGAATCTCCATTCTTGAGATTCCTTGAGAATCTTTTCATAAGACATTGAAGACCCTTTAAGTAATGAAAACAAAATCTGCATGGCATTCAGCTCAGAATGAGGCCCCCACACCCCACTCCCTTTGCTAGCTCTGTTGCTGCTGTGCCCAGGGCCCAGATGTCTGCCTTCTGGTCTTAATGACCTCGGGGTACCACCCAGAAGGATGTGCCCAAGAAAATTTCCTTTTTATCTGGGTATCTGTCAGCTGACCAGCCATTCTCAGATTGTCCAGCTTTACTTCTGTGTTCAGCAGAACTTTGGCCACTTTTAATAAATAATATCTCTATAGATTTAAAACCTCTAAAGACTTTCTTTTATGAAGATCATCATGTTCTTTAGGTGTTTCTCTTAATGTGGTAGCGATAGATCTAGAGACCAGCTTCTGTAGATCCTCCATCAAGATATTTCATTATTTTCTACAAGTTAGTATCCTTCAGATGGAATCCGTACTATTTGGCACAATGATTTCCCACCCAATGTTTTCTGTTTCACCTTCAGCTTTTTTTCAGTCGGTATTTTTTAGCAATTACTTTCAGACTCCTGCCATCGGTATTTTTGAATATCTTCCTGAAAGCCTCTTTCAGTTTTTATTCAGCCTGGTGAGAAGTTCTTCATCTGCTCTCAGGTTCTCTATGACCTGCGCTGGGAAGGGAACTATGGGAGTTCGGAGTAGCGACTTCCTGGTCAGAGCAGATGCTTGCAGCGCTGGAGCAGTGGTGCTGACTGATGCCTGAGGTCATCACACACTGGGAACCCCGGCCAGCCATGGTCTGTGGTGGTGGGGGTGGTGTCTCCACACATCAGGGCAGGGATCTGGGGCTTTGTGTGCACACCAGCACTGCTGTGCTCTGCTGCAGTCAGGTGTTCTCACTTGTTCTGGGAACTGGACTGGGCATGCAGAACTGGCCAAGCTACTGTGAATGAGTCTTACTATGGATCTGACAGAAACAGCCAGGAAGACCCGTGCCACCATCTGAATGCTGTGTAACCATGGTATTTTTACTGCTGCTCTTACTCAACACAGTACGAGAAATTTTATTCAGAACAATTAGACAATAAAACATGAATGGAAGAAGTTAACTGATCCCCATTGGCAGATGTAATGCTTCTGCACAGATAAAAACCACAGAACTCTACTGAGTCTATTAGAACTGATGAATCCAGCTAGACACAGAATCAATCTAGGAAATAAGTAGCTTTTCGATATACTGCTAGCTCACTGAGAAAGAAATGGGAGGTAAGTCTTATTCATAATAGCTCCAATTACTTTCTAGGAGTAAATGCTGGCAAGCGTGTCAAAGTCTTCTGCAATGCGAATTACGTGATACTGAGGGAGAAGCTGAAGATACTAATGGAGGAAGTGCGTCCCGTGTTCATGGACTGGGAGCAATAACAGTTTTAAATAGCTGCTGTGGGAGGGAGACTAAGTTTTTTTCAGTAGCC
This sequence comes from Dicrostonyx torquatus, assembly GCA_028555095.1. NCBI lineage: Eukaryota > Metazoa > Chordata > Mammalia > Rodentia > Cricetidae > Dicrostonyx > Dicrostonyx torquatus. The sequence goes on along the minus strand of JAQHUG010000302.1, from coordinate 1,542,526 downwards.
ACTGGTGAATTACTACACTCTAGCAGATAACCCCACACAGCGTGTTCACACAAGCAACCTTAATGAAATTAAATAGATCATTAAAAAAGGAGAGGCTTGGATGTCACTGTACCTGCCTGACTGCCTTGCTAATTCTTTTATGTGACTGGATTGAAGTGTATTTTATGGGTTCACTAATCTTTTTATCTCTCAATATAGGTTTAGATCCCTTCCTCTTTTGCTTGTATAAAAAGGTTTGTTAGGACTCAATTTCCCCCAAGAAATTGTATTTTTACTGCCTGTAAGCACTGCTAAGCTGTTCTCTGTAGATCAAGCTCATACCAGCAATGAATGAGAATTCATTTTTTGTCTACTTCTTATACATTGTTCAAAAAAATTGTATTATTTTATTTTTTTTAACACACACACAGTTTATATAGCAAAAAATTTCCCTCTGGAAGGGACTAAGCAACACCTATTTCCGTCTCCCTCTGCTTTGGGAATGACAAAGTTCCCTTCCACCAAGTTTCCCCTGGAAACCGATGAGGTTTTGGGCTGACTTGTAGAGCCTGAGTGAAGGTTACTGAGAGGAACATGCGGGCCTAGCACAGCGGCACAGGAGGGCTGCTCCCAGCATGGATGATGGCTTCCACATGGCTGTGCAGATGAAGTTCCTTTGCTGTGGGAACCCACAGTTTTGAATTCGTGCCATCTTGACTAAAGTTCAGAGAGTTCAGACCTATTCTTGCTCCTCAAGGAAACTAACAGAGTGTTTTACCAAAGGTGTGGCTGCTGCTTGTCTTGCTCCTCAAAGGCCAGACAATGGGACGTTTGACCTAGGGCGTGGTTACCAGGTGTTTTTGGGATCACACTTGCCTGTTCCTTGTTTCATTGGTAAGGAAGTCTTTTGCCCTCACCTTTTCATCAGGGTATATAAGGATTGTAAGTAATGAACTCGGGCTTTTTGCAGTATTCACTGGAAGCCCCCCTGACTCAGTCTTTTGTCTCTTCCATTTCTTTCCTCAGTCAGTCCTCACTCCCCTATTTAGGAATGCGTGGACAAGTTGGTCGGTTCTGACAAATGGCGCCCAAACATGGGACCTGAAAATAGAGAGTGAACTCCTGAAGATGGTGGTTATTTGGCTGGGAGGATAGTTCTGTACAGTGTGCATGTGTGTACTGTGTATGTGTGTGCGGTATGTACGTGTGTGGTGTGCGATGTGTGTGGTATGGTATTTGATGTGTATGTGTTGTATGTGCACAGAAGTGCCGTGCCTGCAGAAGGCAGAGGATGGCATCAGATCCTCTGAGCTGGAGTTACAGGGCGTTGTGAGCTGCCTAAGCTGGGAGCTTGGAACAGAACTTACGTTTTCTGCAAGAGCTGTCCCAGCTTTTAATGATTGAGTCATTTCTCCAGCACCCCAGCAGTTTTTCTTAAAAAGAGATTTTTATTAATTAAACTCTTTTGAGGACTTGTCAACACATGTTCACAGTGTATACTGACCTCACCTTGCTTCTCCCTATGATCTCTTAATATATTCGTTTTGTTAATTTGGCTTTGTGACCCGCAGTGGATAACCAGGGCTAGCATGTGGCACTGGGAACTATGTGCTGGAGCCTGGTGGGCTCAGCAGTGGATACCCACGGAAATAGGCAGTGACAACACCCCTCCCAGATGCTATCAACAGGCTGTAGCTCAGAGGTAAAGAGTAAGTCCCCATGTCCCCTCCCATTCCTTGACTGATTTTTGATAGGGCTTGTCTTGTGTAGGCCCAAACAGCACAAGTTTTTTTTTTTTTTTTTGAGGAAGGGAATGCCTTTCTTTACTAAGTCACAAAACTTTGGCAAATCAATACAGTACCCATTAATACAATAAAATACTGTTTTTGGTGGAGTCATATATTACCTTAGTGCTAATTTTCACTCCAAAAATATCATTTACATACCAAATCCAAACACTGGTTCCCAACAGGGTGAGTTATTTTACACAAATTAATGTCATTTGAAATGATACAATGTCTCTTTTTAAAGTGAGCTCCTCATGCAGGAGGGTCTAGTTCACCACTTCGGGCAACTGTGTGGACCCGGGGGCATCTGGCCTTTGTGCTGGTCCACAGCCAAGCAGGGTTTCAGTACCTGATAGGCTAAGATTCTATACCTAAGGAGACTCGAGACCAACATCAATTCCTTCTAAGCACTTAAACAACAAATAAGCCTGTTAATTGTCCACGTGCACACAAGACTCCAGCCAGCCCCTCAAGCCCTTCCACCTCAGATGACCACTTTGACTCAGACCCTCTCCATCTTCGGTTTTGATCAAAAGTCACAGCCTTTCCCCAGCTCATTAAAAAAATAAAATAAAATCTATCTAAAGGAGCTATATTTTTTTAAACAACAAATAAATATGTCAGCTTGAAAAGTCCTGGGGCCCTGCAGCTGCACACCAATTTCCATTGTCATTTTCCCATCAACGCTGCTGCGACCGCCATTGCGGTCCTTATGCTTCCTCTGGCTGACGCTGTCAATTCTTCAATCTCTGCGTTCAGTTTATGGATCACCCATTCCATTGCCTCTCAGCCTCTGTTAGTGTTGGAAGATATGGTGCTTGCCATGAGTCCTTCAAGGTAGCTGCTGAGGTTGACCCCTTTCAGGGTGAGGATGGCTTCCTGGGTCAGGACAGTTTTCTCTGGATGCTGGGGGTGTGGCTTGTACATGAGCCTCTCATCGGCTGAGACCATATTTGTAAATGAGATGTTGGTGCTCCATTGTCTTTTTTATTGGGTCAACTACGGAACGCTCCTGCAGGTATGTTTTCGTTCTTGCTGCACCAATAAGAGACTTCACAATGGAAGGCAGGCCCCACTCTGTGCTGAGGAGCCTGTGGCTGTGCAGCTTTCCAGAGGGATCGACTTGTCTGTCGAACACGTCAAGGGCAACCACGCTTGGATTCATGGGGTTTGGGTATTTCTGCATTGCAGCCATGGTAACCATTTCCTACGGGTGGTCAAAGACGTGTTTGGATGTCCAGATCTTCATGGTCCCCGCCGTCTGCCTGGTGCCCTGTGGCATCCTGGGACGAGGAGGCACAACAACACAGTTTTTAATCAAAAGTTCAATCTTTGCTAAAGAAGTTAAAAAAATGTTTCGTACATAGTTTTAATTTGCATATCTGCTATTAAGAATGACAGCATCTTTTCACTACTGAAGAACTATTTGTATTATTTTTTTCTGTGAACTAATAGTTCAGAGCCTGTATCTTTCTTTTAAAACATCCTTGATTTATTTTGTATAAAAAGGATAAATAAAGCTTAGCGTAAATATATCATTACATTTTTCTGCATAAATAGGTAGACTACTGTACCAGAAAATTTAAGTAGAGTTCTCACAGCATCCCTATCTATCTATCTATCTATCTATCTATCTATCTATCTATCTATCTCTCTATCTAATTCAGTAGACTCACATCAATTTATTTAAATAACCAAACACTGGCTTCTGGTACTCATACCTCACCTTTGAAAAAAGGCAAAGTTGTTTTAGGTTGGGCAATTCCTTGTGATTTTTGATGTTTTTCATGCCCCCGTGGTAGGAATAGTATATATAGAAAACCTTCCAACTGTAGAAAGGGCGATGGAAGTCTCTCATAAACAATGGTCCATGCAGGAGACTCCCGGGGAAGATGATTGATTATTCTTAGTTTTTCTCCTGCTTGTTTTCTTTTTAAAAAGGTCCCTTTAACTTGTTCTCCATTTATTCAGCCACAGAATATTTTTGCTGTCATTCGACATAAGCTCAGAAGGGAGCAGATGTCTGCAAGGACAGGATGCCAATGTCCCTGTTCAGGGTGATCAGTGGCACCCAGGACGCCTGGTTCTGCCCAGGTCTCCGGTGTTCCAGGCTGATGTTCGTGGGGTGAAGAGTCCAGGGCAATTTGCAGGTCCAAGATGTAAATGATGATACGCTGCAGGATTTCCATCTTGGTCTCCTTGTTCTACGGGATGCTGGGTGCCAGTTCCTTGAGCTTTGAGTGGCAAGCACTCATGTTGTAGAGCAGGCTCATTGGGTGGTCCGCCAGCGTTTTGCTCTGGGAGATGCCCAAGATGTTGTGTGACAGGCTGCTTTTCTTAATAGATCTCACCTGACTGAAGGCTTTCTACCTGCTCCTACAAGGAGAGTCCAGGAGGGAGCTGCTGCAGGTGGGCTCAGCAGGCTGCGGGGTACCAGGCTTTGCTCAGAATCCAGAGCCTTTATCTTAAAACAAACAAACAGATGAATGAGTGTGTGAATGACACTTTCCTAATGGACTAAACCAGTCTAGGTGGTGTGAGCCTGTTCTCCCCGTTGAGGTTTCAGGGTTACTTAAGTTCTTGCACCAATGGCCACTCTGGGACACAGTAGGACCTGGTTTCAAAAAGTTGGCATGATCAAGGTGCATTTTTAAAATGGAATCTCATCGTATAGCACAGGCTGGCCTTGACCTTATGGTGACCTTTCTGCCACTACACATTGCTACACACATGCACGTAAGTCACTTAGGTGTGATGTTAGCTGAAAACATCTTGTCTTGGTTTGTGCATCTCCTAAGTAACATGTAATAGAATTTCCCTCCAGTGTAAGAAATTTCAATTTTTCATATATCAACCATCATCATTTATTTTATGAGTTTCTGAGTTTTTATAATCCAAACCATTCCTTTTACATTTTAAGAGTTCATAAAACAAATTTTCCACATTTTTACATAGTGCATTTTTATTTTTCCTGCTTAAATATTTAAAGCCTTTAGAATTTATGTTGGTGCAAGATATGACTTTTCCATCAAGCCTGTATACCTGCCGCTATAACACTGATAGATTGATCCACTACTTTAGAACTAATTCACAACCTTACCTATGTTGTATATCCTGTTCCCTGCAAGCGGATAAACTAATCACTTTCTATTTTCCACTGAGTAGTGTGTTTCCTCAGTTATCTGTTCCACAGTTTAAATTATCACATCATGATACAGTTTAGATGCAATAAACCTGTCCATTATGTTTCCTTATTAGAATTCTTCTTTGCTCATTTTTCTACTTGTGTATTGAAATCATATTGGTAGGCTTGAGTTTTCACACTGACTTGCTATTTCCTTTGTTTAAATGATAAGCACCCATCGTGGTATTCAGTAGTGTTTTGTCCAGATATTTCCTCAATGCACATAACTTCGGATCATATTTACCTTCTGTTATCTTTTCTCACACCCACTTCCTTCTTTCTATGTCTCTAATGGTCTCCGTCTTCTTTCATTCCCCCCTTTCCCCTAAATTCCATGTGTGAGAGAAAAAAATGTGATGGTGTCCTTGCAAGGCTGGCTTGTTTTGCTTGTATGAAGATAGAATTCAACGAACTTGCAGGCAAATGACATATTTTCATTTTTATAATGGATGAACAAAGGTCCGTTGTGTATATTTCCCTCCAGTGTAAGAAATTTGTAAATTTTGTAAGAAATCTTGTAAAGATCCCTCCGTCTGTTCACGAGCATTTGGAGGGTGGTTCGGTGCTTGGCTGCTAGCAACAGTGCTGTGATGAACATGGGTGCAGTTATCCCTGCACAGTAAGTTGACTTTGATTCTTTGGTTAAAGAAGTGATGTGCTGGCTGGACTTATGCCACCTTGACACAAGCTAGAGTTATCTGAGAGGAGGAAACCTCAATTCAGAAGATGGCTTCATAAAATCTGGCTGTAAGCAGGCCTGTAAGACATTTTCTTAATTAGTGATTGATGAGGGAGGGCCCAGACCATTGTGGGTGGTGCCACTCCTAGGCTGGTAGTGGTCCTGGGTTCTATAAGAAAGCAGGCTGAGCGAGTCAGGGGGAGCAAGCCAGTAAGCTGCTCTCCTCCATGGCCTTTGCTTCAGCTCCTACCTCCAGGACCCTGCCCTGCTTGAGTTCCTGTCCTGACTTCCGTCAGTGACGAACTACGATGTGAAACTAGAAGTCAAATAAACCCTTTCCTCAGTTTGCTTTTGCTCTGGTGTTTCATCCCAGCAACAGAAACTCTCAGACTGGCGGTGTGTCCAGATGGTACCGTACTCTGTTTCCAGTACAGATTTCCATACTGACCAGGCGAATAATCCTCACCCGCGATTTCCCCACATCCTCACCAACATCCATTGCTTTAATTTTTTCACAGTAGCCATTCAGCCTGGGAGAGTTAACACCCCAGTTTACTGCTTGATTTCCATTTCTTTGATGGGTCAAGAAAGTGAATTTTAAAAAACATAATCTAAAAAGTATTCTGTGAATTTTTGTGCTAATGGGACTAGTTGGTGAAGGTGGAGTTATCCTGTGTCCTGGCAGTCACTTGCCAATTAACCACTCAGAAACGTACAAATTACAAATGCCCAGCCAATAGCTTAGGTTTCTTTAACTTTTACAACTCAAGTTAACCCGTTTCTTTATTTTTTAATTTAAAATTTGTTATTCATTTTACATACTAACCACAGTTCTCCTTCCCTCCCTCCTCCTTCTCTCCCCATCTCCCCCCACCCAGTAAACCCATTTTATTAATCATGGCTTTTACCTCTCCTCTATGTCCAGTTTTCTTTCTGTCTGGTTCATGACTCCTCTGGCTCCACCTTTGTTCCCAGTGTCCTGAGTCTGGTTCTCCCACCCAACCTTATCCTGTCCAGCTTCTTTATTAAAGCAAGCACAGGGACATATATTCACACAGTGTGAAGGAATATTCCACATTTCTCCTATCAATATGCTATGATTGACTTGTGAGCCAAAGTTGGATGACCCAACATTATAGAAGAACCTAGGGTGACTGTCCAGGCCATCAAGATGTCCCTGTCAATAGGTAACAACCTTCTGGGGTCTTTGATGGGTTAAAGACTAAAAAATTAGACTTAAAGTTTTTCTTAGTCATGATAAAAAAGTAGATTAGATATGAAACTTTGTACTCACAAAGATAAGACAGAAAATAGAATATTTTTTTCTGATTTTGCCGAATACAAATGACCTAATATTGTAACTGTAATTCTTACTTGATAACTTGTTTGTTGTATATAATTTTACTGTGTTTGAGTTAAAGCCTTCCTTTTTAATTTAGACAAAAGCGGGAAATGCTCTGGAATAATCCTTCTGTACACTGTGTAAATTAAGCTGTGATTGGTTTCAAAAAGCTGACTGACTGGCCAATAGCTGGGCAGGATAAGGAAAACCAGGCTAAGGACACTGGGAAGAAGAAGAGTGGAGTCAGAGGAGTCACCAGAGTGGCATGGACAGAAAACAGGAGGTGCAAGATGGACGAGAGGTAGCGTCAAATGGCAGAATGGCACTGTGGTGTTTATTTTTGGGTTATTGTTCTTTCTTTCTAAAAGAAAACCAAGCAGGCATGTTATGTAGCTTAATTGGACTGTGAATTTGCCATGCAATCCAGGATAACCAGGCCCAACTTGTGTTATCCTGTCTCAGCATCCTGAGAGCTGGGGCTAGGGGTCCACACCACAGGGTGATAGATTTTATATTTTCCTGGTCTATATATATTCTCTGTGTTTTCTTTTTTCTTAATTCCCTGTTAGATGAATAGCTGGAAAAGATTTTCTTTCATTTTAGGAGGTATTTCCTTTGCTGTTCAGTAGTTCCACATCTGTGGAGCCAACTCCTTTTCTAGAGTTTAAAACTTAAAGTCTTCGTTAAGGACCTCGATCTACTATGAGTTAGTTCTTCAGTAGGGTGAGGGCTCAGGATCCAGCTTCAGTCTTCTAGATGTGGGTGTACAGTTTCTCGGCAGCATCTGCTAGTGCAGCTTCTTCCGTGGGTGCTTTTGGTGTGGAATCTGGTGACTGCAGCTGCGTGGCTTTCTTTCTAAGGCTCAGTAGAGTACTGTGAAGTCAGCTATTGTGATTGCTCCGGCACTGCCCTTTTCATTTAGGGTCTCTTTGGCTTTTTCTCTTTTTTCTCTCTTGAGTGCTTTCTGCTCTCTCTGTGTGTGTACATATGTGCGTTTCTTTATAAGGTTGAGCTTCTTTCTTTTTTCTATTTCTGTGAGGAGGGTAAGTGGAAGGGATGTATTAGATTTCTAGGTAGTGTCTAATAATATGGTCATTTTCAGAGTATTTTGCTGATTCGTGGACTTGGGAGGTTGTTCCACCCTCCAGTGTCTTGTTCAGCTTCTTCCTTTAGGGCTTATGGCTTTCTTCAGAGATATCCTTAACACCTTCGTTGTGTTTATACTTAGGCTTTTCATTATCTGAGGCTATTGTGAATGCAATATTTGTATCTTGAGTTTTCGTCCTACTACTTTTCTCACAATATTTGTCAGATATGAGTCATCTGTTTGAATCTTAGTGTCTTTTAAGACCATTATCATCTGCAAAAGGGTAATTTGACCCCTTTGCTCTCTATCTGTATTCCTTTTATTCTTCTGGGTAATATTTCAAGTACTTTTTTCTTTTCTTTTTTCTTTTCAAGATAAGATCTCACTATGTAGATGAGGCTGGCTCAAAAATATAGAGGTCTACCTGCCTCTGCGTCCTGAGCGCTGGGATTAAAGGCATGCGCCACCATGCCCAGTGGAGTTCAAGTAGTTTATTCAATAATAATGGCCAGAATGGACATCTTTGTCTCATTCTTGATGTTAGAGAAAAGGTTTTCAGTTTTTCTCAGAATATTGCCTATTAGTTTCTTGTGCACAGTCTTTACTCTGCTGAGGTGTGTTCTTTCTGCTGCTAGTTCCTTCAGGTCTTTTCACAGCGCAGAAATACCTGATGTTGTCACATGCTTTCAACATGAACTGAAACGGTCGTGTGCCAGGACACTTACTAATCCTGTCAAGCCACCCCTGCTTCCCAGAGCAAGAGACAACTTACTCTTAGTGCACGATCTTGCAAAAGGGAAATTAAATTTGTGAATATTTGAGGACTTTTGTATCTAGGCACCTCACATAAATAGGTTTTTAGTGCTACCTTTTGTGTGTCCTTATCTGGTTCTGATGTCAGGGTAATACAGTTTGTAGAAGCGTTTCTCTCCCATTCTCAGGAGTTAAGGAGCATTCCTCTTTTCTATTTTATGAAATAGTGTGAGAAATAATTGTTAGTCCTTTTTTAGAATTCAGAAGAGGATCCAATTGGTCATTAGCTATTCTTGTGAGGAGGTTATTGCTACTTCAGTTTCATAGCTTATTATAGTGAAATGGCTAAGGCGATGCCATCTTGTCCTGACTATTTTCTATTTTGTTTCTGCCTCCTTGCTCCTCAGCCTTCTACACCCCACTCCTATGGCCACATCCTCCTTGGCAATGCTTTCGAGACTGTCTGTGACCCTGACCACGATCCAGACCTATTAACCAAAATAATTGATGTTTGAGCAGACAGAAGCATAAAACTAAAATAACTAGGAGGAAGTGTAAGTCAAAAATAATTGTCATGTGGTGTCTGGAAAATACCACCAAGCACTGAAAAAAGACAGAAGTCACTCTGAGCCCCCCCTCAAACACTGATGTAATTGTGGTTTTTGTCTTTAAAAATGCTGTACTCTAACCTTTGGCACCAAGAGACTTTGAGGCATGAGTCCATTCTTGGTCACCCACTAATGAAAGAATTCATGTATTTTAATCAGTATAATTAGCATGGTTGCCAATAACTATCTCCTGCGGATCATTTCATTAGAACAGCTTACATTGTTGATGTCTTGGTAAATCACAATATGACTAGAAATATACACACTTTATCAGTCATGCAATCTTCAGAAATTTATTTCCTCTAGATTTTCTGATTTACTTGAGTCTAATCTTTTAAGATAATCCCTAACAATCATTCCCCACCCTCAAAAACCTCTCCTTTGACTGGAGGGCCACAGTGATATTTTATGTTTCCTGGAATGAATGTCATGTTAAAGTCTGTGTCCAGTTGTTCTCTAGGGATCTAATTGCTCTCTCTTTAGTGTGAATTTACCCTGATAAAGACCCAAGTCCTTGTAGGGAAAGAACCATAGATTGTGTCCATGTTTGATGTCACAGGGTGTTTTCTTAAGAAGGTCAACTTCCCTTCTCTGTAAGCAATTGGCTTTGATGGTTTTTATAATTCATCCAGAGTTTTATACACTTGACTTGAAACTCTTCTGTTTATAAAAATCAAGCGAGGCGTCAGGAGGCTGGTTATTTGTAGACATGGCCGTAATTAGCCCACTCAGTGGGTCTGTGGGAGTCACATCTTTCTGTCGCTTTGATTCTACTGTTGATTGTGACAACCACACTGTCATGGACTCAGTGGTTCATGTCACCCACATGTTCCTCTCCCAACTTCATCTTCCCCTTTCTTCTTTTCTTCTTCCTCTTGATTTTCTGCTTTTATAACCCACTGAGTCCAGTTAAAGCTGTCTGTCTGCCTGTGGGTCCTTGGATGTCCAAGGGTCATCCCTTGGAGTGTGTTGTCCAATTTCTTACTTTTTGCATGATGTTAATAAAAGAGCAGTAGTTATATTTTTAACCATTGCTGCCACCATGTGGTCATCTTTCATTAATGTACTGGGGGTAAAAGGCTCCAACTTCTGACCATAACAGGAACAAGGAACACACACACACACACACACACACACACACACACACACACACACACACACACACACGAAACTCCAAACGACAATGCGAAGAACCTGAGACCTGTATCCAGCGGAGCTCACATGTGTTTCATAACAGTATTTGTTCTTTATAAACCCATTCATCTGCATGTAACCTAATTTGAAGAGTTTCCTATCTATTCTCATCTCAAAATAAGATGCGTAACGACTCTGGAAATGCATTGTTGATCCCGTCTTCTTTACCGAAGTGGATTCCAGAAAAGAAAAATGCACAGGAAGGTGGGCCTAATCTCCAGAAAAGTTTCCATTGCTAAAATCTCTCTGGAGACTTTCATTTTGCTCTAGAACTTATTGTATTGGCCCAAACAATTTTGGCCATCCCTAAAAATTAAATAAGAAATGTTTAGAAGTAGAAGTTTACTTGAGACAGTCTGTGCCACCGCCCCACCACGGCCCTGTCCTCCATTTCTTGTCATCCTACACCGTATCTGAGTGCGCAACCACCGCTCTTTGTTGTTGTTTTTTGTTTTGTTTTGTTTTTTCAGACAGGGTTTCTCTGTGTATCCCTGGTTGTCCTAGAACTCACTCTGTAGACCAGGCTGGCCTCAAACACAGAGATGCCCCTGCTTCTGCCTCCCGAGAGCTAGAACTAAAAGCCTGGGCCACCAGGCCCACATCACAACCACTGTTTTGAAATGATCCCACCAGCTTCTACAATAAGATCAGACCCTTGATAAATTAATCTCAACTCATATCTCCAGTCTCCTAGTGGCATAAGTAATCACAGCCGTCATGTTTTTGCTAAGATAGCCTTTTGTTTTCTGTAGCAAGTATCTGCCACAATCCACTTAGACAGGCAATGCTTCCTTTAGGCTGATCTATGGTCCCTGCTCTTTTAGGTTTCGTGGTGAGGATGCACAGAGCTCACAGTGCGTAGCAAAGCAAAGCTAAGTAAAAGACTTATCTCGTGGGCATAAAAAAAAAAAGTTAGCCAGTGAGTATGAGCCAGGTCCCACTAGCCCTGTGAGGACACCATCCAGCTCTTAACATTTCCCTCTCCTCCCTAAAGAAACTAAGGCCTTGGCCCACGTGTTAGAGGCTTGGCCCTCAGCCTGTGGTACTGCTGGGGGTGGAGGTGAAATTTTAAAGTGGCTGACTAATGGTAGCAAGACAGGTCACTGAGGGGATTATGGGACTCTGTCCATTTCTTTCTCTCTTTGGAAGGTTGATCCTGAAGTGAGTGACTTTCCCTTGTGACTTGCTGTCTTGCCACAGGCTCAGAAAACAGGCTAACTAACCGTTAGGGTTTGAATCTCAAATGTCCCCATAAGCTCATGTGTTTAAACACCCGATTATCATCAGTTGGTGGTTCCTAGGCTGAGGGGATATAGTTCATTGTTGTCACCTGACCATCAGCTGGTGGTTCCCAGGCTGAGGGGATACAGTTCATTGTGGTTACCTGCTCGTCAGTGGGTGGTTCCCAGGTCGAGGGGATGCAGCCCATTGTGGTTACCTGGCCATCAGCTGGGGTTCCCAGCTCGAGGGGATACAGCCCTTTGTGGTGGGGAAAGTATAATGGCTGGGAATGTTTAGGTCCAAGGATGTAAGAACTTATGAAACAGATTCCTCATACTCCATGGATGGAGAAGCAGACAGAACCTGGCTGGGCTAGAATCCTCAGACTTCACCCTACTGCCATCTAGGACCCACATCCAAACGATTTCACAACCTTGCAGAACAGCACCAGCTTGGGACCGAGCATTTCTCAGACACCCGAGCCTACGGGGACATTCTGCACTGAAACCACAACACCTTCCATGATGTAAGAGATTTATCATTACTGTTTTCAGCAGGACCATTTCAACGGATTTTCAGCTATTTTAATGGCACTAAAGGACCCTCTTTTTATCTTTGCAAAAAGTGTTTCCACCCAGATGTGTTGTATCTTTTTTCCCCCTTGTGTTGGAAACTGAATCAACTGTTGTGGAATAATCCTTCTGTACACTGTGTGAATATAATTCTGTACACTGTGTGAATATAAGTCGCTGTGATTGGTTTAATAAACAAGCTGACTGGCCAATAGCTGAATAGGACGAAGTTAGGTGGGAAAGCCAAACAGAGAATGATGGGATGAGGAAGGGCGGGGTGAGTGAGGGAGACAGAGAAGGAACTAGACACACCAAGTGGAATAGAGGTAAAAGCCACAAGCCTCGGGGTAGCACACAGATTAATAGAAATGGGTTAAGTTATAAGAGCTAGTTAGTGACAACCCTGAGCTTTTGGTCGAACTTATATGATTAATATTGAATCTCTATCTCTGAGTCGGTTATTTGGTAAACAGCTTCTGGGTATTTGGGAGCAGGCGGTCAGTACAGAAAAACACCGCCTACAGTCGACACACTTAAGAATGCAGGTCAAAATGCACATGTCACCTCAGAGACTGCGGCAGCATGCACAGCGCCTGCGCGGGTCTGAACCAGACACAGTGGGGTCCTAGAGATGAAAGAAGAAGTAGACACATGCCTCCATCCCTAACCCAGAAGCAACCTCTGATTGATAAGTACTTGAGGTAGTGGTATATTATTTGTATTTTGATAAATAAATCTTGCCTGAAGACCAGAGGCAAAACTAAAGCCACTAGAGCTCAGGCAATGGTGACATACACCTTTAATCCCAGGATTTAGGAGACAGTCAGATGGACCTCCGTGAGTTCAAGGCCACCCTGGGCTACACAAGATCAATCCAAGTGATGGTGGCTCACACTTTTAATTCCAATTCTAGAGAGTCACACTCCTTTAATCCCAGCACTAGAGGGAATCTAAAATGAGAGAGAGAGAGGCTTAGTCATCTTAGTTTTGTGGTCACTCAGCCTTGGTAGAGAAAGGTAAGACTTCTCTAGTGGCTTTGCTATTCTGGTTTCAGGTTGAGATTAATTTATCAAAATATAAATAATATACCACTACAACTTGCAAATGAAAATTTAATTTCCTCCCAGGGATATTCATTGGGAGAGTTGGCTGCATGTCCAGTAGTAGACAGTCAAAAGGAAGTAAACTCAACAGCATCTTTGGAGGTTCCTTGTCTCACAATGTCATGTCAGGGCTCTTCCTTTTTTCTTTTAAATTTTATCTTAATTTTAGTTTTTGGTTTTTCGAGACAGGGTCTCTCTGTGTGTAGCCCTGGTTGTTTAGAACTCACTCTGTAAACCAGGCTGGCCTTGAACTCACAGAGATCCATCTTCCTCTGCTTCCCAAGTGCTGGGATTAAAGGTGTGCACCACCACTTCCAACTCTTTATTTTATTCTATTTATATATTCTTTTTCTTCTTTTTCTCTTTTTACCTAACATGTCCTTCCTCTTTCCTGTTCTAATGGGATTCCCGAGTGTGTGAGCGAGGGGGTCTCTGTGTCTATATCTGTTTCTTGTGCTTCTTCTTGGCTCACTTCCTTCTGTTTGTTGTGTCTTATTCTGATGTGTTGGTTTTTGTTCTATCATCATATCATATTATATTATATTATATATTATAATTATCCTTTAGAAAGCTGTTTTTTTCTTTTCTTTCTTTTTTTTGGGGGGGGGGCTCGAGGTAAGGTTTCTCTGTGTAGTCCTGGCAGTATTGGAACTAGTTCTGTAGACCAGGCTGGTCTCGAACTCAGAAATCTGACTGCCTCTGCCTCCCCAGTGCTGGGATTTATGGGGTGTCCCATCACTGCCTGGCTACTGTTTGTTTCTTAATGAGAAGCAAAAATGAGGTGGGTTGGGATGGGAGAGGAGGGGGCGAATGGAAGGAATAGAGAGAAGGCAAAGTCTAATCAATACGTATTATGTGAGTCAAAAAATTCTATTTTTAATAAAAGGGAAAAATTTTAAAACTACTGATCAAGTATTCTGTCATTGAGTTGTAATCCCTGCCTTTTGTTTTTTTTGAGGTAGAGTTGGGTTACGAAGGCCAGGCACACCCAGAACTTGCTCAGTTGCCTAGATGGCTCTTCCTTGGCCTTCCTCCTGCCTCATCCTCCAGCAGTGCTCTGAATGCAGCTTGAGCCACCACTTCTTGCTTGCTGCACAGTCCTGTCTCACTAATACACTTTTCTTATGGAGGAAAGGTTGTCATGTACCTCTCCTGATGCTCTGGGGGTCTGTATCATTGAGCAGTATGGTAAAGTCTTCCCCACTTTTGCAATATGTAGGTGGAGGTTTTTTGTGTCCTGGCAGTTGCCCCCAAATAACTACAAGAGACTTAATATCAATTATAAAAGCTCAGGCTTGTTACTAGCTACTCTTACATTTTAAATTAACCCATATTCTTAGCTACCCCTTTGCCACGTGGTTTGTATTTTCTTTCAACATGGAACAATTTTCTTGCTTCTCTCTGCATCTCTCATGACTCCTGAGACTCTGCCCTTCTTCTTCCCTGTATCAACTGTGTCTTGCCGTCCCACCTATACCTCCTGCCTAGCTGTTGGCCAGTGAGCTCTTTCATTAAACCAGTCTGAAGGTGCCTTGGCAAAGACGCATCTTCACAGTGTCCCAAAAGATTATTCCGTATCAACAATGTGTGTTCTTCTGTTTGAATGTTATTTTTGTACATTGCAAATGTGGGGTCTGGTGCAAGGTACTAAATGAGCGTGGAATAGGTTTGGATTGCTTGAGGAAAGAACCAAAGATAGAGACTCTCTGTAAGTGTGCATTTATTTACCACGGTTGTTTAGTTTTTATATTGCAGAGACAAACAAAAATCACCATCTTGAAGGTTCCTGGGTTTGGGGACTCCAGCAACGTCTTGCTCACAGAAATGAGTTTCAAAAATTTTGTTTCTCTGTGTATGTGGAGAGAAGAAACAAGACATTGATGAGTATAATTCTAACTGGGTACCAACAGTAGGGTTTTCTGCAGGAAAGCCAACTGGTCATGGTGGAGAACGGGGTCCATCGGATTTTCTTCCATAAGCTACGGTAGACTTTGGTAAGGAAGCTGTAGCCTTCCAGGGACAGTGCGCCCATCCCAAGGTGCACGGTTCTGCGTTTTCACACCGTGAGAGAGGACTGAGCTCATCTAACAAAAGTTCTGGGTAGTTTTGAAGGGAACCAGGTCAGAGGAAGGCTTGCGGCAAAGAGTGCTAGGTGCTCACCTGAGTTGCAGGGGGCGCTGTATTCAGCGAAAGCCACTTCATCTGAAAGACAAGGAGAAAAATTGAGAATGGGAATTTTGATGCGAGAGGGTTTTGTGGAGCGCAGCTGATGTTTTGGGACTGACCAATTTTCTCATTCAGGACCTGGATGACTGCTGAAAAGTCGCCTCTCTGGGGACATCAGACAGACCCAGAAGAGGAATTTCTCCCCTTGAAGCCACTGGTTGACACTTTATCCTGGGTTGGGGAGATGGCTCCGTGGGGGAAAGGCGCTTGTTGCCATGCCTGATGACCACAGTGAGTTCCGTCCTCAGGATCCACATGGCAGAAGGCGAGAGCCCCTTCCCCTAAATCGCCCTCTGACCTCCAGAGGCACCGGGTCGTGCCTCCCTCTCATGAAATGAATAAGCAAATGTGCAAACACCGCCGGAGTAATTTACCCTGCGGAGGAAACTGAACTGTGCTATCCCAGTGTTTGAGCAGAGTACTGGGAGTAGCGTGTAGACATGCATCTTCTCAGACGACTTCCTATATTTCTGATTTTTTTCCTTCACTGTGTCTTTGAACTCTTCTAGTCTGAAACATTTGGTACAGAAAACTCCCATTTAATTCTTCAGCTCTGGCTTTGCTCTCTTTGGTCATCAGCGACCACTCAGGCTATAATTCTCTCTCATCCTTTTATTCCTACTATAATTATTTGTATAATTCTTCATTGCTGCATTGCTATATTCAGAAGAAAATTTGTCTTTTAACCTATAGACACTTCTTGGTAAAACGTTTGGTCCCTTGGGTCATTTAGACCTGTTTGGTCCTACACGATTGTTTGGACAAACAGGTAGGAACAAGACCTCGGTGGTTGAAGAAATTGAAATCTTATAAATATTTGTCATACTCATATTCTTTTATTAAGAGCTGACTTGGCCAGTCTGGCCTATATAATGTGTCACTGTCTCAAAAATAATTATTTTAAAAACTGAGTGTGATGGTCTATGTCTGTAATATCAGTATTTGGGAGGCAGAGTCAGGAGGTTTGAGACTTTGAGGCCAGTGTGGGTTATATAGTGAGAAGCTGTCAAAAAGAACTCAAGTTGCTTTAGGGTCCTAATCTCTGGCTCACCTGTCTCATAGTAGTCATAGACTTTCACAATGGCAGGCTGCAGGTTCATTACTGGGATGTCTTGTTCAATGACGAAGGAGAAGGCCAGTGTCTCATTGGTCACCTGGCAAAGAGAGAAAAATGAGTCCAGAATCTCTGAGGTGGCTGCTGGTCTCCTTCAGCTTCACTCGGTCCTTGCATTCTGAGAAGCAGCTTATGCACTGGACGGTATGTAACTCACAGTCACTTGCTCCATAACGGCTCACATGTGTGGAGGCTGATGTGGGTTTTAGAGTAGGGTCCTGAAGAACTGAAGCAGAGGCTCCTGGGAAAATGTGAAGTTGTTCTAGTCTATTAAACTATTCCAAAAATCCAATTCCTCCTTAATGTGCAATATAGGACACTTGGGACCCAATGATAAGTCCCAGGACATTCAGCAATGACAAGAGAATATAAAAATTATTTTAAAATTATTATTAGTGGTATTTTTATTGTTATTATTATCATTATGTGTGTGTGTGTGTGTGTGTGTGTGTGTGTGTGTGTGTGTGTACCAGTGGTGGCCAAAACAAAGCATCAGATCCACTGGAACTGGAGTCAGAGGCAGTTGTGAGTTGGTGTGAACTCTGGTCCTCTGCAAGAACAGTAAGTGCTCTTAACTGCTGAGCCACATCTCCAGGCCAGGGAAAGAGAATTTAAAATATCACCTAGTATGAACAGAGGGAAGGTGTCTCTCCAAAAGGCTTCCGCTAGAATTGTTTTTCTCCTGCCTTGTGTGTCCCACAAAGATTCACCTAGACATGTCTGGGGAGGCAGGAAGGACCCTCACCTGATCCACATATAACAAGACATTGCTGGTGCTCACTTCTGTTCTGCTCACATGCTCTGATCTTTCAAGCTGAAAATGAGATAAAATACCTGTGTCACTGAAAAAGCAAAGGCCTTAGGAGGAGAAAAGACAAATGAACCTTGGGATTGAAGGTGATAGAAAGATGTCACCAATTCATTTAAATGAACTGGAAGAAACTTCCCTGATAAGAATGAAAATATATTCAGAAAATTGTGACAGCCGCTCTCCCAGAGGCCTGACCTAGTGATGGGTATTTTTGACTTTTGTTTGAAGGTGGTAGTCCTGCATTTGATAGTACTTGCTAACCTCATCTCTGCGCAGGTATCTTTCTCTGTACTCTGCTACTGATCTTAGTTTGTTGCTAATTTTTATAGTTCTTAAAGCACCTCATCTATAATTTTGGAATTTAATAATACTTCCCCTGAATCATTATTGACCAGGTTGATTACACTTTAAAAATTATTGTTAGCTAGACTGTGGACTCAGCGAACTCAGGCACTTTCTTATATTTCTCTTGCTGGCCGCTACCCCAGTCCTCACCTGTACTTAGAATCATAAAAATCCAATTTTGTTAGCTAGTACTAATGTTGCTTTGATGCAAATTGGCATTATTACAATCATGTTGGCATGCTCCTGGTATGAGGAGACAGAAAATCCAAGCGTCTGGTCTACCTACCTTTTTCACTGTTGCTTTCAATGGAATGAAACCAGATACCATCTTCACATCAACAATCACCATGTTGGAGGCTGGGCGGCTCCCTGTGTAACTGCAGACCAGGGAAGTGGATGAAGAAGTGATTTTAATACTTTGAATCTTTCCTCCTTTGAGGTCCAGAACTAATTCTTGATAGGCCCTGTGTGATTTTTTCCATACCTCAAAGTACATGGGCTTTACTGTCAATATAAATAGTTCTGAAAATAGAATGTGTAACAATATCATCTGGAGAGTTCATTAAAAATAGACGAATCCATGGGGCTTGCTGGCCAGTCAGCATAGTCTGCTTAACAAGTCTCAGGTCAGAAAGAGACCTTATCTCAAAAAGTCGGTATGTATGGAATCTGAGGACTGATGGTTGATGTTGTCCTCTCTCTCTCTCTCTCTCTCTCTCTCTCTCTCTCTCTCTCTCTCTCACACACACACACACACACACACACACACACAC
>JAQHUG010000302.1:1495495-1523446 GCA_028555095.1 Dicrostonyx torquatus | reverse complement strand
GGTAAAAAGCCCAGGGGCAAAAGGTAGTTGAAGAGAAACAGGATAATTCAAGTTAGAAAAGCTGGCTAGAAACAAGGCTAAGGCTGGGCATTCATTAAGTAAGAATGAGTCTCAATGTATTTATTCGGGAGCTGGGTGGCAGGCCCCAAAGAGTGCTAGGACCAACTACACCCGCCACACTGTAGTAAAACAAGATGATGGGTCACTGTGGATGTTTTCTTTCCATTCAAGAGCCCTTCGGTTTCTGCAGCTAGACCCCACTGCTGGTTATGTTTTATGTGGAGCTTTCGACAAGTGTCAGAAGAACAGACTATCTCTTTTCCCCTTTAGAAAAATGGAATCTTAAAGGACCAGGAAGGCTTGGCTTTGCTGGTGAGGAAGAGTAGTCCACAGTAAGGTAGCAAGGGAAAGAATAATCTCTTTTACTATGATAGCAGGTGAGAAAGGAGCCCCAAAAGTAGACTGATTAGAGATTATGATTCTATAATCCTTCATTGTTCACTTTGCTGAAGTCAAATATTTTTTTTTATAGACAAAGCAAAAGCTTTTTCTTTTCTTTTTGCTTTTAGATTTATTTATTATGTATACAGTATTCTGCCTGCGTTCCAGAAGAGGGCACCAGATCAAATTATAGATGTTTGTGAGCTACCATGTGGTTTTTGGGAATTGAACTCAGGACCTCTGGGAGAGCAGTCAGTGCTCCTAACCTCTGAACGATTTCTCCAGCCCCGACAAAGCAAAATATTAATGAAGAGACTAGCTTTAGATAAGAGATCTGGGAAGACAACACTGTAGTAGCTGAGAGAGAGAGAGAGAGAGAGAGAGAGAGAGAGAGAGAGAGAGACAGAGAGACAGAGAGAGAGACAGAGAGAGAGAGAGACTCATACCTGATTTCTAGCGAGATCTGGAAGCTGTTATGACCTTCGGGGTTATTACAAGTCAAAGGTACTGTTTGTACCCGCAGAGCGAATGCAGACTCCTGTTTCTCCAAGTGCACGTTGTATTTCAGCGTTGTCTGATAAGTAGTGGATACAAATACTTTACCTCCATTGCACTGGGTCCTTGGATTGATTTCTCCCAATTTGAGCATAATGTGTGCAGGTAGGCAAAGGGAGACTTTCCGTTTTGGGGGAAGGAGGCTCACAGCTACATACCCACAACTTCCCCAGAATTTTACCTGAGCGTGCACGCATCCTTCCCCTGACACGTTGATGTCATAGTTCCCAGGGATGTCTGGTAGTGAGACTTGCTGCAGTAACAAGCGGTTACTATTCTCTACTTGGAACTTTCTGGAAAATGTCCCTGAAGACTGGATGGTCACCAAAGGAGTTTTCTGACTTCTGGTAAAAGTAGCTGCCCCATACATGGACAAAGCATGGAGAGCCACCACGGTGTCCTGTGAGGGATGAGTGTGAAAGTTCAGGGTAGCATCAGTGTGGAAGGGCTAGGGCTCTTCCTGAAGCTGTGACAAAAAGTGTCACAAGGTTTTGTCTCCAGTTATTTGATCTCTAGACTTTAATTTGGGAAATATTTGAGAATCAAAGGCATTCACATAATTTTCCTCCTTCAACAGAGTGCACTGGCAAATGTAGATTCCCGTCTAGCCAGTACAAAATACAAATACAAATTAGATTTTTCTCCTAGCGTTTGTTGGTTTTCCTCCTCTGTCCCTGAAGCCCAAGATGATGCCCACCACCTTCCAACAACATTGCATTCCTGCTCTCATCGCCAAACTTTCTTCTGCACTTGATAAACAATCCAGAGACACCAACATCATGACCAAGTGCTAGCTGTGATTCAATTTTATCAAATAAAAGAAACAACTACAATTTAGTGTTGTCCTTCATTGCCTTGCTCCTTGGTGACATACCCAATGGGGATGCACTTCATGCTTTAGAGAGGATCTCTCCCACAGGATCCCTCCTTATCCCAAGACAGCTCCAGATGTTCTCCTGATTGCACAGCCCAACAGGAGAACAGAAACGTGTGGCAAGGGTTTTACTATTACAATGCAGACTGTCTATTGAATGAAAGCGGAATAATTGGATTGCCAAGCAGGGTGGCTAGTGTTGTGGAATTTTATTTCTACTTTAGAGGAGCCAACCCTCTTACTGTACTTCTACAGAAATGCATTCTGCTATCCAGAACATAGTTTATAGATATTATGGTAGGTGTGTATTTTTTTGAAAACATTACCTCATGAGAATCATACTGACTAGTTGATAAAGCACATGGTTTACAGTCTTGATTATTTCCAACTGTCAAGAAGTTAAAGCGGGCAGCAGGAGCTCCTACTAGCTTGGGGAAAACCTGAGGCCAATTTCTCCATACATAGAACTAGGAGAGTCTGTGAGGAGAAAGGAAATGGCCACTCCTCAGGGCAGCAGGACGATAAAGATGTCTGTTTGGTCCAAATAGCATCTTTTATGCACTCCATGTGCTGTTCTAGGGTGAGGAATTATGTCTAGGAATCTGGACATCCCAGAGTTTTTGCCACTGTGTTCTATCAAGGTTTGGGTCTGGGTTAGAGGTTGTCAGCAGTATAGGTCTATTTCACTAAATGTGGTATGAAGAGAACTCTTGTGTCTGAACACAGGATCTAGGAAAGTTTATTATGGGATATATCATCCCCCACTTCCCACAGACCCAAGATATGCAAGAGTAACGTCGTTGTTTTTTCTCTCCTTTTCCTTTTTTTTTTGTTCCTGCATCTCTTGTTCCAATCCCCTCACTGCATGGGGACTCTGAAGAAAGTCACCAACCTGTGTGGAAGAGAAGCCACCATGGGAATTCTGCTGCTTTGTGAGCCACTTCACAATGAGTGTTGCCAAAGTAAGGTCCTCAGGGGTTGGAGCTGGCTGAGCAGTGAGGAGAGTGAGGAGGACATAGGCGTTCATCTCCACTTCAGCAGAGGGAGCCTGCGGCTCGTACAGAGAGCTCTTTGATTTTCTGGGTTTCTGAGGTCTTTCCCAATGGATGGAGTTGTCTTAAGGTAAAAATAGAAAAATATCAAAGTATGAGTAGTCAATGAATGACTGTATGTCTATATCTAAAAAGAAGGAAATATAAAAGTAGTAGGTTTGAAAATCTTCGCTCACAATAATTTATTAATCCTCAGTAAAAAAAACCCTGCATTTGGTATGATAGGGTGTGATTGAGAAGATTATCTAGACAGAGATTCCTAAGGTGTTGATTAAACTGCATCCTCATGCTCTAGCAGAGTTGGCGAGACAACAATAGCAGACATGGGTCTTTCACTCATTAACTCCCTCACACCCAACAAAACATCACTTGGTCAGTGTTCAGTTCAAATGACTTAGGGAAGTTTCCTGTTGGTTTCAGAATTGCCAAACCTTGAAGCATGATTTCCTTTTTTGTGTTCCTCATATCTTTGCTCCTCCTGATTGGGAACATGTGTATCAGAGAGAACAGTTAAGTGTTAGCGACATTTACCTTTGTAATGGTAGTTGGAACTATATACATTCTACTGTGATACTACATTTGTTGATTTGGGTCACTCTATGAGAAAACACTGAAGAGAAGCCATTTGTGTATAGAAGAAAGACTAATTTCCTAATTAGTCTAGGGTCAGTCTAAGGAGAAACCTCAGTGTGCCATAGAGATGGACCTAAAATGTAATAGTCTTTCCACACTCCGTACACTCCCCTGTCCCCCTCCCCTGGAACTGGATTGTGGCGAACACGATGACACACACCCTTACCTTCCTTTACAGCGTCATTATCAAGTGATTGCAGGATTTCATTTCTCTTCTCCTGGCTCCCTGCCAGAGCAAAAGCATAGGCCAGCAGTGCCTTGGTGTACACAAAGCTGCCATCTCCCCCTTGCTCTACTGTCTTCCAGGATGTCTCCAGGCAGCTCAGGGCTTTGGAGACAACCGGATGCTGTTGGCAGAACAATAAAACCTGAGCAATGTGATAAATGGTCCTAGCAGGCCCTGGGGCAGACGTGGAGGATGTAGACATCTGTGCTTTCCAAATCCATCCTTCCTTTCCCTCCCCTCTCCTTTCTCCCTCACTTCCTCTCTCCCTTTCTTCCTTCTTTCCCATCTCCTGTCATTGATCTTCTTTCTATTTATCTTTTGGGAGGCATTCATTTTTATAAACTATATTCCATTTAAATAGAGACTAAAAGGAACAGTATTAGAGGCTGTGGTTTTGGCTTGACTTTTGGAACATATCCAGGATTTCATGGAGCAGGTAGATGCTCATTAATGGAACCTTAAAAATGTAAAAGTATTGTAGAAAAGAAAGCTGCCGCTTGGCTTCAGATGGGGTAGGAATGATATGGGATTCTCCTCTGTATGCTGTGGATATATTTTATTACCATTGGTTAATAAAGAAGTTAATGGCAGCGCAGAATAGAGCAATTTGGGGATTTTAAGCAGAGCTAGAGGAGAAAAGAAGGTGGAGTCAGGGAGATGCCGTGTAGCCTCTGAAGGGGACAGACACCGGTTGAAACCTTATCAGTAGGCCACAGCCACGTGGCAATACACAGATAAATAGAAATGGATTAATTTAAGATGTAGGAGCTAGCTAGAAATACGCCTAAGCTATTATGCAATTAATATAGTTTCTGTGTGATTATTTTGGGTCTTAGTGGCCTGGAAAACAAATGAGCAGCCTCTGTCTACATAGGAAGCCAGAGGCTTTACACCCTTTTGGAAAGCTGGAGAAGTGATAAGATACCTACCGTGTATTTGAGTGAACTCTCCAGAAGGGCAATGGTTACATAGGCAGAGAGGGTTACTTCATCTTCTACTCCACCCTGCAAACAAAAATGAGCAAAATAAGTAAAATACACAGCAAGCAAGTCATCAAAGATGTCTTCCCTGCTCACGTCCAATTCTCTGTATTCAATAAAAATTCTCATTTATATCCTCATTAAGAGAAAGTGTATTCCAAACCTAGAGGCTTCTTCGTCCCAGCGGTAAGTGGTATGGCCTGACTTTCAAACATTATTATCAGGTCACCATGACTATAAGTAGTTCAGAATAGGTCACCTTCATGGCATTGTTGAGCAGCGATCCGGAGCTCCTGAAACAGCCATTGTCCTGCTGTTGCTTGGAGAGCCAGGTGAAGGCATGGGTGATGTGTGTTTCATCGATGAAGATGAGGGCTCGAGCCTGGGCGAAAGACTTGAGCACGAAGGCTGTGAGCCTGATTGGGGAGGGCGAGTGGGGAGATGAAGGCTTTTGTTCTGATGCAGTACCTTCACTCAAAGTACAAGAGTTTCCCGGGGTCTGGACCACACTCATGTGTTATCTAAGGCTCTCTGTGTGCATGAAGCTGGGCAGTGCCTCTTGCCGGTCCTCTTGGATGTGGACACTACAGTGTGGTTCAGCTGTTTCCTGCTTTGCTTTCTCATTGCTGCTCCCTCGCTCCCTCTGATGCTTCCCTAACACCTGCACCCTCATCTTAGCCTTTTCCTGCCTTCCGGTGATTTTCTTTTGTAGGTAGGAAAATCTTCTCTCCTGAAACCCCTGCCACATGTTTCCTGCCTCAGAAATGACATCCCTCTCCTGGACTTACTTCCTGTTTCTACCAGTCTCTATGTCATTTGTCACCTGTTGGTTGTCTGCATGTTTTATCTCAATAATACATTCTGATGTAAAGCAAGGCTACATAAAGAAGGGTAACAGCTTTTCAAGTGTCGGTTGCGAGCGTCTTTGGATGCTTAGCAATACGTAGTTGGGTATTGACTGGTGAGAGATCTTGGGGAGGAATGAAAAAAGCCAGCTTACTGAAGTGAGTAGAGCAGGTGGTACAGAGTCAAGGCAGATGAGCCTTGAGACAGCTTTGGTTCTATACTTATGATTCGGGCTACCTCAGACATGCCCCTCTCAGGCCCCGGCATTGGTTAGATCTCCATGAAATAAGAAGCATGTATAGTTGCCATGAGGAACAAGGCCTGACAGAGTGGACTTTTCTCACCAGGTGTTTCCTTGGCCATCGCGATCCCCAAAGGCACTGTAGGAGCCATCCTTGTGTTTGTAGTTCAGCTCCCTCTGATAGCCTGGAATGGAAGGCTTTGAGTGGGTTTCCAAGGAACTGAGGCCTCAGAGAATGACAGGATGTAAGTCTAAAGCCGGGGAGGCCCTCATATACGCTGATTTATAGGATTGACCAATGAGAACACCGCTCAGTTTTCCCGGTCCAATCTCCAGCCCGTTTCTAGAGAGACTGTGCCCAAGAACAATGTGAAGCTTTTGATTGACGTACTGACCAGTATTGAGATACCCAATGGCCTCTGACTTGGTCTTCTCAGTCAGCTGTTGGGTCTCATTCAGATACTTCAGTACGTAGATGTTAGGAGCAAAAAGGGCCATGTTCTGCTCCCCACAGCCAAAGGGCATGCGGAGAAGATTCTGTGTGTTTTTTATGGCTGAACTTAAGATATCACCTGGGAGAGAGAGAGAGATGTAATATTAGACAGAATGGTCATTATCTTCAAGAACAAAATAACATCGTTAATAGACTTATTTCTCAATGACATGAAGGAATTTTAAGGGTGAGGTGTGCTAGGAACCCAGTGGATATTGAGGGGATAGAGACAGAAGATGTCAAAGAGTTTACATGTCATTTTTAGAAGTTACATTTGGAATCTCCATGGGGACAGGGGAGTGGTAGTGACTCTTGCCCCCAGTCCTCCAGGGATGGGATGACTCACCCAGCACGGAGAAGTGGGCTCTGGCTGAGTCTTTCACTACCGCTGCTGGGAGCACCAGGGACACTTTTTCAGATACCCCGGCATCTTATAATAAGCAAAACAAATGGGTAGATGGTTACCTCTGTTATCCGCATTTCTAAAGTCCCCTAAGGCCCGTCACTTTAGAACTGTGTCTTAAGCTTTGACTTCTTGCCTCCCTGGAAAAAAGATCTTGTAAATCCTACAAATCCGCATTCCCTGGTGCTCCTGGCTTGCCAAACTCTATTGCTTCTGCTCTCAGCAGTCGTGTTGAAGGAAAGCATCTCCAAAAGAAATTTCTGAGTCTCCTATTGATTATTAATTACTAATTACTTAATTTTTAAATAAACACATGAAAACGTGTTTGTTGATTGAATTTTGATGTAGATATTTTCTTAGAGTTTTTGTTTGTTTTGTTTTGTGTATGAACTTTGACATTAGTGTTTTCTGGCAACAGGGAACCTCAGTTGAGAAAATGCCTCCATAAAATTGGTCTATAGGCAAGTCCTGGGGAATTTTCATTTTTGATGATTGATCGGCCTAGCCCAGTGTGGGCGGTGTCTCCTCAGAGCAGGTGGTTCTGTCGGGTATGTGAGAAAGCAAACTGAGCAAGTCAGGGAAGACAAGCCAGTAACCAGCGCTCCCCCAGCCTCTGGTTCAGTCCCTGACTTCCCTTCAGATGTAACAAACCACTCCTCTCCGAGTTGCTTCTGGTCGTGGTGTTTTATGGCAGTGTATGGATAAACCCCAGTGTGTCAGCACAAGTGAGTGGATCTTGAGCTGGCCTTTGTTTTCCCAGGTCCCCCTGAGCTGCCTTAGGCGGCTTCACTGATCACCCCCACGCTGCTGCATGGAGAGCTTTTCTATGGCAGGAGTGACGGCCAGGTTACCTTGTATTAATAAATAAATTTCAGAAGAACCAGAATTGGCCAATGGGAAGAATAGGTTTTTCTTTTTTTCTTTTTATCATGTCCTTGGCTTTGTAAAAAAAAAAAATCAGTTTCCAGTGAGCCCCTTCATGCATGTCCTTTCATGGCAAACATTTAAAGGGTGCTAACACTGTGTGATGAGTCTCTTCTACACACTCTGTTAGTAGCTGTTACATGAGTTTATCCCCTTTACAAAGCTGTTACATGAGTTTATCCCCTTTACAAACATCTCTTTTGCTAACTTTCATATAATAATGGATTTTACATTAAATTAAAACTATTATTCCAATTTCTTTCTTTCTTTCTTTCTTTTTTTCTTTTTGGTTTTTTGAGACAGGGTTTCTCTGTGGCTTTGGAGCCTGTCCTAGAACTAGCTCTTGTAGACCAGGCTGGCCTCGAACTCACAAAGATCCGCCTGCCTCTGCCTCCCGAGTGCTGGGATTAAAGGCGTGCACCACCACTGCCTGGCTATTCCAATTTCTTTATTCTTTTGACTGACATATTTTGAGGAACACTACACCACTCAATAGTGTAGGTGCTGGCAGAGTAGCCGCTGTTGTGAGTGGGCAGCCTCTGCCTTCGTGCTGGTCCCTCACAGGAAACAGAGGGCTTCCCTTGTGAGATACGTTGCTGTATTTCTTTGCAATAGTATGCCCAGTGAGGAGCACAGATGCAAGAACAAGCCATAAACACAACCACTAGAGGAAAATATTATGTTTAGTGTTTACTCACATTATGATTTAGCTTGGCTAATGTATGGAATTTATTCAGACATAAAAATAATTATTTTTATTTATGATACAATGCAATACAAATATGGTCCTTCCCATGATATTTTCTGCATTTTTCATTTTATTAGGAAATTTTTGACTATGATCTCTTCTTAGCTATTCTCTAGCTATAGCTTTCTAAGTGTTGAGACAGACTGGATGAGAAGGTTTCTGTGTTCCAAAAAAGGGGCTACAGTGAGCTCCGAAGTCCCCAGTAGAACTATGACCACACTCCTGACTGCTGCATCAGGTAAGTAAAGATCTTGATAATTTATGCGAACTCAGTTTGGTTATTTTTTTTAGTGGTTATAAGGTATACAGTATCCTAGTTTTCTTTTTTATTATTATTTTTTTCATTTATTTTACATATCAGCCACAGTTTCCCCTCTCTCCTCTCTTCCCATTCCTTCCCCTCACCTCCCACTCACCCTCTTTCTGTTCAGAAAGAGGTGGGCCTCCCATGAGATCAACAAAGCATGGCATGTCAAGTTGAGGCAGGACCAAGATCCTCCCCTGGCATCAAGACTTGGCGAGGCCTTCCAGCATGGGAAATAGGTTCTAAAAAGGCAGCTCATGTGCCATGGACAGGTTCTGACCCTCTGCTAGGGGTCCCACAAACATACAAAGCTACTCAAGCATCCTGGTTTTCTTATAGGAATATTTCAAGAGATGTAAGCTATTATCTTATTGCTGTTTTGAAGGATTCTCACCTGATCCACAGAGCAGTGAACTGAAGGTATGTTCTTTCTTAATTCCTTCGGGCTTGGACAAAAAAGATAGAAAGTTCAAACATTGAGAAATTACTGAGTGTGTAAACACAAAGATGCTGGAGACATTGCTGTGTGTGTGTGTGTGTGTGTGTGTGTGTGTGTGTGTGTAGTGTGTGAACAATGTCTTCACTTTTGGGCCTAGTACTGGAATTAGGTGGTCTAATTTTCCACCATATCAGGAATGGTGTAAACATTTGAGAACTTGGGCATGCCATATTAAAAAGAAGGTAATAAGAAAAGATAATAAAGACAAAAGGAATGGCATAATAGGAGCAGAAGAAGGAGGTGGAGCTTAAGAAGATAAACTGGTGTAACCAATCCCCTCTGAGCTCCAGTCAGGGGACTAGGAGGGCGAGGAAGTAGAACCCAGTTATCTGAAAGCGTGAGCTTGCCACTTGCTATGAGCTATCTCAAGGTCGCGCGCTATTATCTTTTGTTTTTCATCTAAATGCAATCAACATTGCTCCAGTCTCAGCACACTGCCAGTCAAGGGGCATTACTCACCTCAACTATCAAGACTTTGACAACTGTGTCCTTTCTCCCAGTTTCAGGAACTGTGGCCACTTCAGAACCACAAGGCTCTGGGAACTGTCGTGCTTCCGCAGTCACAGAGAAATTCACATTTCCTGAAACACACACAGAGCTGAGCTCAGTTGTGCCCAGAACTTGGCATCTTCCAAACCCCAAGACCTGCAAAGCATCCTCAGGTCTATGAGCAGGTCAAGGACTTGTCCTGTATTTAAGAAAGTGGCGAGCATGGGCCAGAAGCAGCAGTGACTGAGAGCTTGGGGGCCCCCGTGAGAAGAAAGAAACTTAAGAACCTTTCCTGCATTCACCATTTCTGCATAGAGTCCCCTTATGGAGTTTTCACTTACCTAATGATTTGGGAGTTACCAACCAAGATGTGGTGTGCCTCCCATTGGCACAGAGGCAGTGAGAATCTTGGTCTTTTGCCACTGGGACAGCTGTGAAATCAGGGGAGTCTTCCAGCAGCACACCCACCTGTGGCCCCACATGGGCAAAGAAATAGCAAAGATGTCACCATAGAGGGACAACATATTATGTGTGGGTGGAGGTAGGTGAAAGGCTGTGGAGAGTAGTAGTGGAACACATGTGCCTAAAATGTCACATATGCTGACACAGAACGCTTGTATAGATTTCAGATGCACATACATGTTGAGAGTTTTATTTAACTATCATCTATGTTTTATCTACACGAATAATTAGAGAGATAATTATATATTTATCTATTTCTATTTTTTTATCTTGATGGCAAGCATATATTTACTGTACTAGATTTTTAACTACTATATTAAAGTACATATTCATCTCTAGTGAAAGAAAATCCATTGTAGAACAATATGTCATTTTATCCTGACAACAGCCTAATATAACTATGTGGACCATATCTTTTGATTGTATCCAGAATCCACATGGAATATCCAGTGTCAGTCTGTCAGACGGTGTCTGTCAGTCTGTATGTACTATTTAAGTAGTGTCAAAATCACTTAATACACTTTATGTAGTGTCCATATCATTAAATAACTCTTTGCTGTATACACGTAGCTAGAATCTGGAAATTTTTTAAGTATTAGGAATCAGTGCTGATGGGTCCAATACAATCTCTTCCTCTCTTTATTTCTTCTTTCCATTTAGTTCTTGGTTAAAATTGACACACACTAATTTCCCTCTTTCTCTCTGGTCATATTTAAAAGGTCTTCACCCGAATGCACGTTTGGAGGTAGTTCAGCACAGTGGCCTTGAGCGTGAAGGCTTCTCCCCGGATCACAGAGTAGGGCATCGTGAGCTCCACGAAGAAGGGCTGGAAGGCTTGGAAAGACACCACAGGAGAGAGGCCAAGTCCAGAGTCATTGGACAAGCAGAGGGCTCCGGCCTTCCACTCAGTGATGGTGTCAGGGAGTGTCACTTCCATTTCAGCTACTCCTGATGAGCTGGGAGAGTGAGAATGTGAAGAGCAGAAAGTGAGCGTGTGAATTAGTTATTTCTGAGATGAGTGTGACCTAACGCCATCACCAGTGAGTATGAACCAAAGTCACCTCTTGGAGTCCTTCAAAGGAATGATGGGAAGAGAACAGTGTGAACAGGACTCCACGTGGAAAAATGAAAGGTCTTTCTGTAGTCTTGTTTTCCCAGCTCAACTATTGGCTTCCTAACACCTCAAAGTTTGGGTGTTAGTGAAAATTTGAGCATAGATTCAAAGTTGTCTCTGAACACCCATCTCCAACATACCATATAACAATTTTATGACTTACGTGGTTGTCTCCACATAGCCGCCTAGTAGTCTACTCCATGTAGGATTGCTTTACTTACTACTCAATATCTTCCTCAATGGTTTTAAGGAACAGAAAGGTGTGTGATAATTTTTTTGTGATTGTTTTTGGGAGTGATAAAAATATATATACTTTATAATTGATGGGTTGATATGCTATGATCTTCTAAATTAGTGATTTCCTTTGTTTATGATAGAGATTATTTAGGGAAATACTAGAAAATAAAGAAATAAAATTTTTATACCCAGTCCAAATCCTACAAATGGAAATCACTTACTTTACTGTGACTAAATCCCAGATCCAGGTTTCAGGAAAGTATTTTCGAATGGTCTCGGTAAGTGGATCTTCAGGAGGTGGATCCTCACGAGGTGGATCCTCACGAGGTGGATTTCCAAGTCTTGCCGTATGCAGTTGTTTTGAGACAGCCACGCTTTCATACACCACAGGAGGCGCTATGAAGTTACATGGAGGAAATGAACAAAGGGCTGAGTAAGGTGGGGTCCAATGGGATACAATGTGCAAGGTAAATGTAGCTTAACTTTCTTCTTGACTGTTACATGCTACTACAACAGCTCTGGACATGATACATGGAACCACTCATTTTGGTGGGGGAGGGCAACATCTTTGTCAAAAGTGGAAACTGTGAAATCCTGGAGAAAACATTCTAGTGCAGTTGGAGCCGGAAGGAAGCACAGTGCATCTTTTCTTAGGTTGGATAGTCAGGGAATGCTTAGAGATATAATGTTCCCCCTGGGAGAAATGAACAGCCGTCATACTAACTCCCAGGCAACAGATCCTGTGGCTAGAATGAGAATCACTTCAGTGATAGCTGAATGACAGCTACATTATCAACAGGGACTTTCTTGGGATGCTTTTTCTTTCTCTAGATTCTAGATCTGTAGGATTAATCATTATTTTAATAGGTTTTGATTTATATACCAACTGAAGGAAGTATAGGCACAAACTCTTGCATCAGAAATATACACAATGGAGCTAGGCGGTGGTGGCACACGCCTTTAATCCCAGCACTTGGGAGGCAGAGGCAGGCTGATCTCTGTGAGTTCAAGGCCAGCCTGGTCTACAAGAGCTATTTCCAGGACAGGCTCCAAAGCTGCAGTGAAATCCTGTCTCTAAATAACAAAGCAAAACAACAAAAAAGAAAAGTCCATATCAAGGTTTTGTGTGTGTGTGTGTGGGGGATTGGCGATGCAAAGGAAGTTTATTATTCAAGAAACATAGCATTGGCTTGGGTTTACACTGGCAAGAAATGCAAGGTTTAAAGGTAGGGACAGAGGGTCTGTGTTCTGCTTTTTCTAAGAACAAATATACATGCAGATTCAATTAGGACTTTACCTAAATATTTCCCAATGGAATCTCAGCATTGAAAATCTCTCTCATTTTTAAATAAATATACACACAGATGGCTTCATTTCTATAGGTCCTTCTCTGTGATGGCTACAACCTCTAACCTGTCTTTCTATTTGCCTTTGATTACTTAGTGATTTCTAGTATCTAAGTTCTTCATTCATTACCTTAAACATCTCTAGGGAGTTGCCCAAATTATCCAGTGTCTAGAGTAGTCACAGTGCCTTAGGTCCTGTTACTTTTAGAAACTTATAATGATATTTTAATTTCGTTTTGAGTCAGTATGAGGAAAATTAGTACCATCCAGTCAGAATTATTTTTAATTTATGTTAACACACATGTAAAAATAAATTTTAGTACTTAGAATATAAATAATAATGAAGATGGGGATTGAAGATTTCAAGTTATATTGCAGAGGTATAGTGATAAAACCAGCATGGTACTGGTTTTAGATACTATACATACTCTACAATTTTATTTCATCATAAAAATAGACTTGCAGATTAATGGAACAGAATACAAGATCCGAACATAAGCTCATGCAATTATAGCCATCTGATAGTTGACAAAGATGCCAAAATACACACAGAAGGAAGACATTTTCAACCACGATGCTGTAAAAACTGGATGGTCACATATAGAAGAAAGAAAATAGACCTATGTCAATGACTCAGCACAAAAATAAACTGCAAATGGATCAAGGACCTCAAACATGAAATCTGAAGCAGCTAGAGAAGAAACGTGAGCAGTAACCCTGTGAAACAGATGTGCAAGAAGGGGACTTTTACAGAGCATCCACTCACTTAGAAGGTAAGGTCAATAATTGGCGAATGGGACCTTACAAAGCTAAAACGTTTCTGCACAGCTAAGGAAACAATCAGCCGAGTGAAGTGGAAGCCTACAGGGTGGGAGTGAATCTTTGCAAGCTGTACTTCTGACACAAGCAGCCCAGTTTTAAAATGGACTGTGGTGGGTCTCAACATAGTCTTCAAAAGAAATAAAAATGGCCAAGAAATAGCATTGAAAATGTTCATCATGCTAGTCATTAAGGAAATTAAATTAAAACAACTTGGAGATTTCACCTCACCCCAGTCAGACTAGCCAACAAAACAACTGACACCCAAGTTGGAGAGGACACAGGGAAAGGGAAACTGTCATTGGCTGATGATGTGAGTGCAAGCCGGTGTCGCCACTCTGGAGGAAGGGGAAAGGGTTAAAATGGCTAACCTTGGTTGAAGGCAGAGGAGTGCGCACCTTTTGACTTATGTGCTTTGCTTTTGCTGTCTTCACCCTGTCTGCAGTGCCTGGTCTTTTCCTTCTCTTCATCTGTAGTACTTAGGAAATTCTCTTCACCTCTCATGAAATGTCTACAAAAGTTCTTCACACTTCACATAACGATTCTCTCTTACAGTAACTATTGCATCTTGTCCTATCTGTCTCTTGAACAATGAAGGAAGAATCCCAATTTTTAACTTTCTTCTAGCATCAGCACACATTTGGGCGCATTTTGCACAGGTAAGTTTGGGTTCTTTCTCTCTTATTTGGATACTGTACATGCTCTACAATTTTATTTTATCATCTTTGATAAATAATTCACATTTATTTTATTCTGAAAATACATGCTGATTTGTTATTTTACCTGCTGCCACTAGAGGAAAATATTTAGGCTCAGAACATAATGAACGATGTTTGATCTTCAAGTTGGTGAACGCCTTTAAGCCCATGTCCTGGAAAGAACATTATTAATCACGTAAAATATCTCAAAATTCTGAAGATACGCAATGTGTATAAAAATATAGTAACTAACTCAGAGATAGGTTAATTCCTATTCAAATTGTGTTTTTCATACTCTTTAGAGAGTGTGGTGAGGAACACGGAATTCATAGTGAGGCATATGTTCTGACCTGTCAGATACAACGCCCTGTTATTTTAAAAAGTCATTCACAGCCATGTACAGTGGTGCATGCCTTTAATCCTAGCACTTGGTGTAAACAGACTGCACATTCTTTTCTCATCCATCCAGACCCAACTAATCACATAAAAACTATATTAATTGCTGCACTGTTTAACCGATGGCGTAGGCATATTCCTAGCTAGCTCTTATATCTTAAAATAACCCATTTTTATTAACTTGTGTATTGCCACTAGGCTGTGGCTTACAGGTGCTGGCATGTTATTTCTTTGGTGGATACATGGCATCTGCCTGACTCCACCTTCTGCTTGGATTTTCTGCCTTGCTATATTCTTCCCTGCAATAGGCCAAAGGGGCTTCTTTATTAACCAATGGCAATAAAACATATCCACATAAGCACACAGAGGGGAATCCCACATCAGCTTGGGATGCAGAGGTAGATATCTCTCTGTTGCGAGATATTTGATTACATTGTGTAAAGATATGTCACTGTGATTGGTTTAATAAAAAGTTAAACAGTCAATAACCAGGCAGGGAAAGAAAGTAGGAAGAGGAACTTACTTGGTAGGGAGGCATAAGAAAGAGAAAGAGATGCCAGGGGCCAGCCAGTTAGACACAGAGGAAGCAGGACAGCAGGACAGCAGAACAGAAAGAAAGAAAGAAAGAAAGAAAGAAAGAAAGAAAGAAAGAAAGAAAGAAAGAAAGAAAGAAAGAAAGAAAGAAAGAAGAAAAGTCCAAGGCAAATGTAGATAAATAGAAACAGGTTAAATTAAGTTATACGAGCTAGTGGGACAAGCCTAAGCTAAGACTGAGCATTCATAATAATAAGTCTCTGTGTCTTTATTTGGGGACTGGCTTGTGGTACAGAGAAAGACTCATTACAGAACTCTGTGGGTCTGAGGCCAGCCTGGTCTACAGAGTGCCAGGACTGACAGAGCTACATAGTGACAGCTTATCTCAAAAATCCAGAATTTATTTTTTAAAAAATGCCACTTGTTCACTCTGTGCCTAGACTGGACACTTTCCAAGATGCAATTTCTGCAATGCTTGGGGTTGAATCTATGAACCACAACATGTAAGGTCTGCAAATGATTTATATCCTTGATCCGACTCTGAAATTCTTTACTAGTTCAGCTTTTCATTAAAGCTAAAAATCATAGACCAGCATGTTAATGGGTAATACTGCTTACCTCCACGTATTTGTAGACACCCTTCTCATATCCGTGTAAGTATACGATACTATGATTGACCTTATTATCTCCAAACCACACACACACTCCATCAAGTAGCTGGTCCATAGTTTGGGTGACGTTGTTTAACTGCATCTCTGGCAGATTGTATATCTGTAAGAAACAAGGGAGCTTCTTTCTTGGGTTTTCTTGGAAGATACTCACAAATAGAAAAGAATCAGTGTGATCACTACAAATCACTTCTCGAATGTTCGATGGTCCCCAAACAAGGTTTCCTAAATATTTTCTGTTGAAGAGTGCTTTATTCTGAAGGTGCTTGCAATATTTAGGAAAAGACTAAAAATACTCCACAGCCAGTCATGTGACAGACAGTCGCCCAAGCCCAGACCACAGGACCAGCTTCAGTTCCCTATGAATACACTTTCAATTCTTCTACAGATTTCCAGTGTTAATGACAGAAACCAATATGAGCAGAGATAAGAGAGTTGAGGAAAGAATAGTAATTAGAAACCAAATAATAAAACAAAAGCCTCCAAAGTAAAAAGAAAGGAAGAAATAAACAAAAACTGTAAGATTCTTACTGGGCTATAACACATTGTATCCATGCAGCAAACTCAAGACTATTTAAAATCTAGAGCAGGGAAAAATAGGTTTGGACATAAAGCTAATTTGCAACCAAATATTTAAACATATGAAAGGTACATCTGAAGGAAATTGCTCAGAAAATAGAATAACCGGGGTAAAAGAAAGACAACGCTAGATGATTTACTTAAGACACCCACCATCTGTCTAAGAAGAGCAATAGAATGACAGAGAAATTGATAAGAATTGAAACAAAATCTTAGAGAAAAAGCAAATTAATCTGCCCTTCCAGGTTTTAAACTTGGGATCACTATAATCTCAAGGGAACTGAGAATTTAGAGATCTGGATATATGTGTGGGGAAATTCATATCTTATTTTCTTAGGCATTTAACAGAAATTGCCTGACTTGTGAATCAAACAGCCACGCACATGCACACACCTACTAGCAAGATTATGACTTTTGACCAGATGCAAGATGAGAGATATTTTCACATTATATTCAGTTCAGCCAGTTAGTCTGAAATGCTGTCTGCATCACCATTTGTCAGGACTCAAGTGGATATTTAAAAAATATGGCCAGCTTGATCCAAGTGACAGAACCGGGCAATAATTGCACAGCTGGTACTCAGGAGCCTTCAGCTTCTGAGTTGGGAACTCATATTTTCTAAGTTCAGAGGCCTCCAAAGTTCTCTGTCTACACTTGGTTGACAGTCGGTGTGTGGAGGATGTGTGCTAAGACAGTCCACAGTAACACAGGAGTGTTCACGACCTCTCTGCTTCCACGCTTCCTAGCTGTAACTTCTTCCATGATGATTTGTATTGATATTGTGGCTTATGTGGACTGTTATTTCATACAGGGCATTTTTTTTGCAACTGTCCTTTCTTGTCTTCTTACATACTTTATCTCATGCATTTAAAACAGTACTGTCAGAAAAGACCCACAGGCTCACCAGGACACAGTGAGAACCCATGGCTCCCCATGGCCTCACATGCTAGTGAATATTTTGGAGATCAGATACAAATAAAAGATCTTAAAAGATTACAGAGAGAAAATAAATAAAATAAAAGATGCAGAATTAATGGGATTGTGCATTTTAGCGCTAACTTAGGAAGATATAAATCCAGGATCCTAATGTCTCCTGAGTTCTCACGTAACATGATTTCTTAGCTAACGTTTTGCCCCATTTCAAAGTATTAATTATTGCTGTAAGTATAGATACTTAGGGCTGCAAAAGAAGTTCATCTCTGATTCCCTCTTTCTCAGAACAGTACCACCACATGCTGCCCAAGGGAGTCAGCAACCCGAAAAGAAGTCATAGCAAGTCAGAAAACAGTGAACCAAATACAGGGAATTTTGGAGGAACTCCCCGATAGGGGTGAACACTTGTATTACAGAAGCCAGCCAGGAAGAGAGCGGCAGGGTGACAGAGAGCTCCACTGGGGACAATAGAATCGAGAACTGCCACAGAGGCCAGCGAACTGAACCGAGTGAGGGGAGGATGGCCCTAAAGCAAACATGAAAAGGAATGATTAAATGTCAGGACGTATAGATAAAATGAGAGGAAATATGACCACAACAACCATCTGACTTAATAACAAGCCATAATTTTTGGTTATGAAGACTTTCTAAGGATTTGACACAGTAATCATATAGATCTGTAGGCAAGATGAAGATAGGAGGGGTCTGCCTGATCAGTTTTATCATGCTGCTTTATAGTAAGAAGAATGAACAGATTCTGTTAAAAATGAAGGAAGGCCAAGACTTTCAAAGACTAATAGAGAAAAAAATATTAAAGAACTAGCTGTAATCGTTGAAAGAATGAGCAGCCAAAGCATGGATAGTGCAGGGTGGAGACCAGCCCAAGAGAGGGAGGAGCGATAATAAGAGCAAACCAGTCAAGACCGTGAAGGGGACAATCACAGAAACACCTAGCCTGAGCTCGCCGGAGCTCACTGACTCCTAACTGATAGCAGGCGAACCTGCATCGGACCAAACTAGGCCCATTGAATGTGGGTGACACTTATGTGGCTTGGGCAGTCTGTGAGGCCACTGGCAGTGCAACCAAGATTTACCCCTAGTGCTTGGACTGGCATTTTGGAGTTCTTTCCCTGTGGAGGGATACCTTGCTCAATCTAGATACAGGGTGGAGGGCCTTGGTCCTGCCTCACAGTGATGTATCAAACTTTGTTGACTCCCCTTAGGAAGCCATGCATGCTTTGTTTGTTTTTGTTTGTTTTTTAAACTAATTGCCAGTATTTGTCAGCTAAAGCAAATGCTCAAGAACTCTCTTATTTAATAGATTTGGGGAAAGTCAGGCTCTAACAGGAAAGCATTTTCGTCATATACCTTCCTCAGCTGTATTTTGCATGTGCACCATAAAACTCCGCCATTAAAATGAAAGTAAACACTGGTTTACCTGGTGCGTTAGTTGAAGACTGGTTAGTTCCCAGCGTTCTCCGGACTAAAGGTGACATATGCACCTTACATACATTTTAAAATAGGCTATTAGCTACTGTCAATAATTTTTTAAAACTATTACATGATCATGTAATTTTACTTACTAAAGTTCATTCTTATTTCAATATGAAGAAGAGTTTTGCTATTATTATGGTTTCAGTTGCACATCTGAGAATTTTCAGAGCAAGTTGAGAACCTCCTTGTAGTGTTTTTAAATTTCAAAGCATTATGTATTTTTCTTATTTGGGGAACTCTTGATATGTCCAAGATTCCATCTGTGTAAATGGTTTTGTTTGGCTCCTACAGACAGCGTCTCTCCGAAAAGCTCCAACAGGAGCATGTTAGGGGGCCATCCACTCCTGGGGTAAGAGGGGCAGTAAGGACACAGAGGACCTGGGTCACACACAAGCTTTACAAACCACTGAGTGCTTTACTTCAGGTTTTGTCTAGAGGTTATTGGCTGAAGTTTTCGGAATTGTTCTTTGGGATTTTATAGTAAAGAGCTCCCTTTGTGATGTCTTTAGCATTAAATGCAGTATTTTTACATTAAAGAGTCTGAATGACTACTGTTTTATCAGAACCAGCACCGTGGAGCCTCATCTCTGGCCTTCCTTGGACAGAGGATGATAAGGACTCACCCAGGAAGGGGAGATCTCAGCTTCAGGCCTCAGGAGCAGCACACTTTGGTCCACGGCTCTCAGGCCACAGAGGGACTGAGGAGAAGCTGTGACCTGCAGATGGGCGTGTGAGGCGGGAAGACTTCGGGCTGGAGTGAAGCTCAGGTCCACCTGTGGGAAGGGAATCAGGCTTAGCCAGCTTCCTGCTCTTGCAACCCGGAAGCCTGCCACTTGAGTCACCCTGTAACTCTGCCTGCACATCTGCTTGCCAGATCATGACTGTCGGAAGATCAGCCGAGGCTCTTCGCTTCCTTTTCCATCACTGGGATTGGTTTAGGAAGACAGGAGATGCGCCAGTAAAACTCTGAAGCAAAAAATTACTATTTTGGCTCCTTGAAATTCTTGCAAATAGCTCATTTTTGATATGTGTGCACATGTATGTGAGTACGGTGTGATGCACACGTGTGTACAGGTGCATGTACCCTTGCACCCAGCAGAGAAAGGTGTGGTGCCCTTCTCTCTCTAATTTATAAACATAAACCTGGAGCTAGACTGGCAGCCGTCAAGTTCCAGCAATTCTCCTGCCTCTGGCCTCCACAGCACTGGGGCTATAGGAGTCACCAGTCATGCCTGGTTTTTCACTTGAGTTTTGAGATCTATGATTTAATAGTGTCATATCATAAAATTTAGTAATAGCAGGGCCCTATGTCTTATCACACACATAAAAAATAATAATGAAAAACTGGAGGAAAAGGAAATATACTAACAACTGATAGGCCTGAATTCTATTACTGGTCTGGCATAACACTCTGTGACAGTAAGGGTCTATGAGATGGCTCACTGGGTAAAGGCACCTGCTGTTGAGCCTGATGCCCTGAACTTGATCTCCCAGACGCCTATGGAAGGAGACAGGCATCGAAAAATTGTTCTCTCCCCTTCACATGTGTGCATTCATGTGCACATTGCACATGCAGATAAATACAATAAAAATTGTAAGGTATCTGATTTTGAAGTAGTTAAAAAGCTATTAAGCGTTCAGTTCCCCTCTTTTTTTTCCCACTTCCTTGCTTTCTTTCTTGTCAACCTCCAGCCATTTGGGGATTTGTGAATCAAAATCTGGCACTCCAGTGCTATTTGTATCTTTGCACTGAGGAACACAACTGCTACTGGGTTTAGTTTATCTAAATTCTGTATCCTTAGGACATGTTTTTTTTTTAAATAGAGATTTTTAGAAATAAATCACTCACTTTGTTGGGAAGACACTTTTCAATGTCAAAATTTGCAGAATCTGCAATCATTTCTCCATTAGGCAAGATGGCATAGATGAGTATCTTAGCCACGGGAGCCATGCTCAACTCCACTGGGATCTCTAGGGCAAAGTCCCCTTTCACTGGAGCTGGGGGGAATGGAAAGAGGCAGTCACAGGTCAGAATACTGTCAGGAAAGCCCAAATAGCTAAACACAGGGATCTGGGGGAATATCTGTATGTGGAAGACATTCTCACATCTGGTCTGTTCTGTGGTTAACTGTTTCCATGGTAATGATCTCAGGAGGGTGTGGGATGCTCACAGCATTCTATCTTCCACCAACATGTTCACCACGGAAGGTTACAGTGCTTGTTTATAGATAATCATATACTAATTTCTTATCTCTTTTACACCCTAACACCCCAAACAGCATCTGTTAGATACTCCTGTTATGAAAAGGGATGAAACAACCTTGCCCAATGTTTCATTTATTATTCTGAGAAGAGTAAGAATAATATAGATGACAATTTGATCTCAGAGGAGCAAGCTACATTTGGAAATAATAAGCATATCTGTGGAGTTAATGAAATGTTCACTGTATTTCCGTTTCTTGAGAGAAGATTATGCAATTTTAGAAGTCTCTGTCATTGCTTCTAGTGCATCTAAGCAGATTCATAACCTTCTCAAGATGGGTCCTATGACTCCTATTTACTGTTTGTAGAAAAACTAACTGGATATTTTATTAAATAGATAAATAGATTTTATAGTTCGTCAGTGTCAAAGGATCCCCCTTTCAGCAAGTTTGTTGAGCATTTTCCAAGGACCTAACACTTCTAGAAATCACTTGGAAGATTTCTGGGAAACTACATATATAAATTGACGTGCTTCATGATGTCGATAGTGCAGTGAAGAGAAAAGGAAAATAAATAGTTAAATTATAGAAAATACGTTTGCCTGAGTAAGTGGCACTTGAGAAGGAAAGAGTGACACGAAGATGAACACTGAGAACACCAGGATTCAGTGGTAATGTGGGATTTTAACGGGAGCAGGCAGAAGAGGCCCAGTTAAGAGAGTGACAGTTGAGCCAAGTAGAACTGTGCATAACATCAGAATATGATTTCATTGTTTCAGTCATAGCAGCTATGATGACCAACCAAGACCTCTACCACACCAAGCCAGGCAACATTCCAGCATGGACAGGGAGGTTGTTCGTGGAGACCTTCTCTTAGTTGAGGACCTAGTGACAGTTGATGGCTGCTAAGAGGAGGACAAGTCAGATTTCCTCAGCGATGCAGCTCCTGGAAGACTGCTCATGTTTCAGTGGATGGCCCCATAGCATAGGCACATATGTGTAAGCACTAACTGAACTCAATGGGTTAAAAAAATAGGCAGTAGGGAAGGGGCCTGATGGAGTAGTCAGGAAGGGGTTGGAGGAGATTAGCGAGAAGTGGGTATGATTGAAACACTTTGTATATGGAAAAGAGAAAGCATCTTCAACAAATGGTGCTGGCATAACTGGATGTCAACATGTAGAAGAATGCAGATATTTATCAGCCTGTACAAAACTCAAGTCCAAGTGGATCAGAGACCTCAACATAAATCCAGTTACACTGAACCTGATAGAGGAGAAAGTGGGAAATAGCCTTGAACACACTGGCACAGGAGACAACTTCTTAAATAGAACACCAGTAGCACAGACACTAAGATAAATAATTAATAAGCCTCATGAAACCAAAAATCTTCTGTAAGGGAAAAGACACCGTCAATAGGACAAAATGGCCACCTATAGAATGGCAAAATATCTTAACCAATTCCGTATCCGACAGAGGGCCAATCTCCAAAATATATCAAGAACTCCAGAAACTAGACATCAAAAAACCAAATAATTCAATTAAAATATGGGGCACTGATCTAAACAGAAAATTCTCAACAGAAGAATCTCAAATGACAGAGAAACAGAGATTGTTCAACATCCTTAGTCATCAGGAAAACACAAATCAAAACAACTTTAAGATCCCATCTTATACCTGTCATAATGGCTAAGATCAAAAATACAAATGGCATCTTATTCTGGAGAGGATATGAGGCAAGAGGAACACTTATTCATTGCTGGTGGAAGTACAAACTTGTATAGCCACTTTGGAAATCAATACAGTGGTTTCTCAGAAAACTGGGAATCAGTTTACCTCAAGACCAAGCTTTATCACTCTTGGGCATATACCCAAAGAATGCTCAATCATACTCCAAGGACACTTGCTCAGCTATATCCATAACAGCTTTA
Organism: Dicrostonyx torquatus; assembly: GCA_028555095.1. Classification (NCBI taxonomy): domain Eukaryota; kingdom Metazoa; phylum Chordata; class Mammalia; order Rodentia; family Cricetidae; genus Dicrostonyx; species Dicrostonyx torquatus. The sequence goes on along the minus strand of JAQHUG010000302.1, from coordinate 1,500,328 downwards.
ATCATAGTACCCAGAACCTAGATGTCCTCAGTTGAAGAATGGATAAAGAATATGTGGTACATTTACACAATGGAGTATTGCTCAGCTATTTTAAAAAAAATGACATCAGGAGATTTGAAGGTAAATGAATGGAACTAGAAAACAATCATCCTGAGTGAGGTAACCCAGGTCCAGAAAGATAAATATGGTATGTACTCACTTATAAGTGGGTATAAACTGTAAAGTATAGGATAACCTTACTATAATCCACAGACCCAAAGAGGTTAGATAGCAAGGAGGGCCCAAGGGGGACACATTGATTTTCCTGGGAAGGGGAAATAGAAGAGCTCTCATGGGTGGCCTGGGAGTGGGTGGTGATGGGAACTTGAGGGATTGTGTTGGAGAGTGGATGTGGGGGAGAGTACTGAAAAAGATGACTGTAAAGGGGGCACATTTTGGGGTCAGGTAGAAACCTGGTGGAAGGGGAACTCCCAGGAATCCATAAGGATGAACCCAGCTAGGACTCCTAGCAATAGTGGAGAGGGAGCCTAAACTGGCCATCTCCTGTCATCAGACTGGTGACTATCCCAACAGTCACCAGAGAATCTTCATCCAGTAACTGATGGAAACAGATGCAGAGACCCACAACCAAATATTAGGCTGAGCTCGGGAAATCCCTCTGAAGAGAGGGAGGAAGAACTGTAGGAGTCAGAGGGTTCAAGGACACCACAAGAATACAACTCACAGAATCAGTTAACTTGGCTCATAACCAGAGTCTGGGCCAATAACCAGAGAGCCTGCGTGGGACTGACCTAGGCGCTCTACATATATGTACAATTGTATAGCTTGGTCTAGTTGTGGGACTCCTAACAATGGGAGCAGGGGCTGTCCCTGACGCTTTGGCTGACTTTTGGGAGCCCATTCCTCATGCTGAGTCACCTTGCCCAGACAAGGAAGGTGCTTAGTCTTACCGCAACTCGATGTGCCATGTCTTACTGACGTCCATGTGAGACCTGTTGAACAGAAGCAGGAGGAGTGGATTTAGGGGGTGGGGGAGAGAATGGGAGGAGACGAGGGAGGGAAAACTTCAGTGAGAATAAATAAATAAATCAAAAATACAGTGCATAAATATGTAACATCCAAGAATAAATATCTTTAAAAATAAAACAAAGGACTGGAGAGATAGCTCACAAGTTTAAGATCACTTGATGCTCTTCTAGAGGACCCGAGTTTGATTCCCAGCACCCACATCAGGCTCAGAACTCTCTGTAACTGCAGCTTCAGGGGATCTGATGCCTCTGGCTTTGAGGTCACCCACACTGATCTGCACATACTTACTCACAAGCGCATGTGCACATACATGCACACACACACACACACAATTTTAAACAATAAAAATGAATCATATGGATAAAAACTGATGTATCTTGACTGGCCTAAAGACAAAAGCTGGAACCCTCCAGAATTTTTTTTTTTTTTGGATGGAACTAAGATAACACATTTTGCCTTGGTGGTGATAATCTGTGTGTAAATGCATAGGTTCCTCACTTGGGGTGTATCTTGGGGTACTTTGCATTTTCAGGGGTTACCTCTTCAGAATAGAAATTTCACCACTTTGAATGAGACCCACTTTAAGGGTCTGAGACTCGTCCATCCTGAAGAGATAACCTACTTGAGGTGGCCGGACCTGGACTTCCTGCTGTGGAGGGTGTTTACGGTGACACACAGCATCATGGCACCCTTAGCTGTTCACTGGTGAGATCTCTCTGGTGATTCTGTGGGGAACTCAGTGGAGACGTGCTACTGCGTGGGAATCACTCACATTCTCCTGGCTCCGTGTGGTGCGTGTGCTTTCCAGTCTGGATAATTCTGCCCTTGGCCATGACCTGAGATTAAAAAGTGTTTTCCAAGCTTACATCGAAATTTTACACGTCAGGAGGAGAGGCATGGTCAGGAGATGAAAGGACTCTTAGTATTTCTCAGTGTGGAGCTTGGACTCACCAGGTAATAGAAAGTGAGCTCTCTCAGCACTGTCAAGACCGGCCCCTTCAGAATAAAACGTGCCCGGATTGTCTTAGTCTGACCGCAGGGCAGGACGCCCGCCTCTGTCTCCAGGTGGACGTAGCTCCAGCTGTAGGAGTAGACACTGTGCGCTACGTGGCGCGCCTCTGCGTATTGGACCGCCGCGCAGGGGAAAAGGAGACAAGAACTTTCCTCCCTGTGGTAGACCTGGAGAAACAACACATTTTGTCATTACTCGTTTTAAAAATAAGACTTATAAAACTACATAACATTTCATGTGCTTCAGTGGTTTTAAGGCCAGGTACTGGAAAATCAAGAGATTTGGGGCCCAGTATTGATAGTGTAGCAGAAGCCAGAGGCCTCGAGCCAGCCATGAACACTTATAAGTAAAGATGTGTGACTCACTGGGGCACATTACAGCTTCCACACCAAGATTTTTTTTGATGTTTTTTCCTTTTTGTTGTTGTTGTTGTTTGTTTTACTTTTAATTCTATTTATTTATCTTTTAGTTTTTCGACACAGGGTTTCTATGTAGCTTTGGAGCCTGTCCTGGAACTAGCTCTTGTAGACCAGGCTGGTCTCGAACTCACAGAGATCCGCCTGTCTCTGCCTCCCGAGTGCTGGGATTAAAGGTGTACACCACTACCGGCACTTGGTTTGTTTTTTGTTTTTTGTTTTTTTGAGGGGGCATTGTAAGGACAGAGGGCAGAAGCAAGGAGATGGGGAGATGAGTGGGGTTGGGATGCATAATGTGAAATCCACAAAGAATCAATGAAAAGTTTTTTAAAACATGCAAAAAAAATTAGAGATAAATTTCATTACTAAAGCAGTAAAAAGGGAGTATGGGGAAAAGAAAAAAGAAGCAAGATCAGAAAGAAAGGAGATGAGGTCCAAGTCTGAGAAAGAAGATCAAGGAACAACACACTAGAAATCTGAAGTATGTGGTGTGAGTATGGAAAGCAGGCGGTTGGGGGCAGAAATGTGTGAGTGGGGGTTGGGGAGATGGAGAGATAACTGGGGAGGAGGATCAAGCAACGAAAGTATGAAAATGCTGTAGTGAAACCTGTTCTTTTCTATGCTAATTTAAAATAACATTAATTAATTAATTTAGTTAATTAATGTTATTTTAATGGACATGTTTATTAACTAAATGTGTAATTAAAAATAGCACATATTCATTATGTGTGCACTTATTTCTGTCGCCCTTTGCTTATACTTTTATTACTTCTCAGAAACCATTTGTGTTTTGTCCTAAAATAAGAAAGCTCGGCATGGGAATACGTCTTCACTAAGCTATACATTATTGAGCTCCGGCTGTTACAAAGCTTCACCATGTGTCTCGTGCCCCCATTTCTGACTCACTCTGATAGTGAGGGAATGTATGTCGACGTTGGTGATGTTGATGGAGAACTCTGCCAGGCCATGCTGATCAGTGGTGGTAACATTGGTGTAGACAAGTTCCTGCGGTTTGATGAAGACTTGCTCATTTGGGATGGGAGCTCCTTTGAGATCCACTAGACGGACCTGAATTGAACAAGGAAGAAAAGTATAGTCTAGGTATGATGATACTACACAGACTATAAGAGAAAAACATGGTTCAATGTTATATAAAGAGCTCAAAAGATGCAACAACTAACTCAGCATGCAAAAAATATTTCACAAACATCTGACACTTTAAACTAGTAGAATTGGACATGCTATGAAAGCCAGGGGCTGAAGATGTTATATTCCTAGTATGGCACCATAATAGATACTTCATACTTAGCTGTTATTCACAAGAAACCATCAATGAATTCATTGCGCAAACAAAAGGAGGCAGATGCCCTGACACAGTCAAAATAAAAGCTAGTTAGGGCCCTGAGGCTAATGGGGAGTGTGGTTTTAGTATGGATATGTAGCATATCTTACATCATTGTTGAAACTCAGTGACACTTTGGGGTTTAAAGTTTTCAAGGACAGTAGTTATAAATATAAATTTTGTTACATAAGCTTTAGATTTGGGGTTTCCTGATAACTTTTCTAAGTTTTCAGTTTAGCTCTGAGAATTGAACTCATGCACTTGACCATGTGAGGTGCAAGCTCTACCAGCAAGCCAAATTCCTGTTTGGCAAGCAGTGATGTCAGACAAGTGTAACACTGAGCAGAACGGCCTCAGTTGGGGATCCACAATACAGCCCAAGCATCTGTGAATCGAAAAGTACTTTACTTTCACAAGGAATGGAATCCCGTATTTAAAGTGTGAATCTGCTTTCACGAATTTGAGTTTGGTTGTGGTTCTTTCAATTTCAATTGTCCCAGATCCAGCAAACTCGAATCCTGAAAAAGAAATTAGCAGCAACGTTGAAAGCCCAAGGCAGTTAGAGAAGAATTATTTGCATTTTACGTCCTTTTTCAATCATTTAAACCTCTGTTGACGTGAACAGGCGTGACTTCTCACAGCCTCCTTCTCCATGTTCTCAGGTTACTCACGTACCTGTCCCTTCCTCTAGAACCTTCGCGTCCACTTGAAGATGCTGGACTTCATCATACCTCTGCTTTAATTCAAACACACTGATGTTTTGTTCTTGGGTGGTGCAGCCATTGTTGTCTAGCTGATATGCGAGATAAAAACAAGGTAACAAGGCACAGTGTTCAGATTGATGGTCAACTTAAACCTGCGTGTGAGGGCTTCTTTGAGACACACAGGTGCCCAGTGCTTTACGGCATGGCATTCCGGTCCTAAGCACTGGGACTCAGCTCGCACACCGAGCTGCTGGGCGCCACGATCATGAGCCAGGCACAAAGTTGCCTCGGCTTTATCATCTATAAACATAGTGATTGTCTTCATAGACA
>JAQHUG010000302.1:1461530-1477226 GCA_028555095.1 Dicrostonyx torquatus | reverse complement strand
ATTCCATCTTTACGTGACTTGTTTTTTCTTTACTTCTTTAATCAATGACTCTCTGTACTCTGTCTCTAAAAAGACTTTTTAAAAATAAGCATTTACTTCCTTTTATAATTGTCTATATTCTTTTTCTTCTCTCTCCCAAGCCTATGTACATTTATCCAACATGGTGACCCATTTAGAGGTTTTTTTTCTTTCTTTCTTTCTGAATATGTCTTTATTGTGTATCTGTAATCATTTTCTGACCAGGACCATTTCTTAAAACACAAAGTAGATTGGTTAGGACTAAGGCTGCTTTACCTTTTGGCTCCACCCAGTCCCACATGGTGGCGGTCCCTTCACTGCTTCTGAGACTGCTGGGTGGGAGCCATGCTCACCACCTCAACTCTGATAACCAGTTGGCCCACGTTGCCACCAAGTAACTTGCAGCATGCTGCCCACAAACCCCATTCAAGTGCTCGGCCTCCTGAAAGAGCCAGAATTGATGCTGGCAGCATGGCCCAGGAAGCCACCATTTTGAAACCATGCAGTTTTTTTTTGTTTTTTGTTTTTTTTTTTTTTTTTTTTTTTGCTGCTGCTGAATCAGCAAGACCACTCTTAAAGAAATTATGCCTCTGCTTGGTTCTAGCAAGCAAAGCCCACCTGAAAAAATGATGCTACCAAAAAAGCCACGCTTGACTCTGTTCTTTTGTGTCTAGGATTTCTTTCCAAGCTTTCTCAGATTTTATGTGCATTTAGTCAGCCCCACATTGGTGTGCCAATTGTTGGGGGAGGCTGCTTGTTTGTTATTGGCTGCCCGGACTCCCAAAATAATCATCCAGAAATTATATTATTTGTAATCCAATAGCTTAAGCATATTGCTAGCTAGTTCTTATATCTTAAATTAACCCATTAAGAGGGCCTTGGTGGTACTCACGGTTGTCCATAGAGTGAGGAAGCAGAAGTCAGGAAGGCAAGAAGAACTGAAATAAGACATTGCAGAGCCTGCCTGCTCTTCCACATGGTGTAGGAAGAAAGGACAAGAGGATGGTACCTATGGTGTGCTCTTCCCTAATACTGTTGTGGAGATTCCTTGAAACACAATGGTCTAAATAGAGTGCCCTCTGCGAATAGGAAGCTCCACCCTAGGTGGCCAAACAGAGAAGTGGAATTTTGCAAGAGTTCTCTATTAGTGTCACTGTTATTCAGTGATGGCCTCGGAACAACTCAAATAAATTACAACAGTCTCAGGAAAAGTGCCAGAGCAGCTGTGGATGGTGTTGGAAAAGGGTCAAGGCCATAGAATCTACTTAGTTTGAATTAGAGCAGATGTTCTCAGTCTTAATACTACCGAGCAATAAATCTTTGCAGTATGTGTCTGTGCTATGATTGTGTGACATTTGCTACCTCACTGCTTCTAGTCACCTGGAATCTTAGCAGCATACTCTCTGGGATGGGACATCTCAGTTCCCCTCTTTCCTTGTTTGAGAGTCAGTAGAGTAGTCCAGGTTGGAGATTTTCAGTTCTCCTTTCTCCGGTCATTCAAGTATCTACTTTTATGGGTCTTATGTGTAAAAGGGGGACTGTGGATACTGGACAAGCCCCAAAACTCACCTACTACAAGTTACTGTGCCTAACTCTTTTTAGTTAGAAGTTCACAGACCTCACCCAGAGGTACACTTGAGAAGTCTTATCTCTACAGTCTAGCGTGATAGCTTATGCAGTGCCTTGAGAGGATGACTAGAAGTCTAGAGACCCCACTGGATGACTGGTGTAGTTATCTAGATAATCTGTGATGGTGTTCCAAGCTGAGAAGCTAGGAGTCAGGCGGACCCACTGGTAGGTAGACAGGGAGATGGGATATGACTGGGTAATAAAGGTGGCAAACCTCCAAGATGACTGGCATTTTTCTTGCTGTGGTGGTTGAATAAGAATGACCCCTATAGGCTTATCTATTTGAACTCTTAGGGAATGGACTGTTTAAAAGAATTAGACAGTCTGGCCATGTTGGAGGATATGTGCCACTAGGGGTGGGTTTGAATTTTCGAAAGTCCATGCCACCAGAATCAATCTCTCTCTCTCTGCCTCTCTCTCTCTCTCTCTCTCTCTCTGCCTATGGATCAGGATATAGCTCTCAACTATTTCTCCAACACCATGCCTCATGCATGTGGTCATGCTACCTGCTATAATGATAATGGATAATAACTTCTGAAACTGTAAGCAAGAAATTGATACCAGGGGTTGGGATTTTTCTGTGATGGGTCTGGCCACTCTGAGTTGGCATAATGTGAACTTTGGGACTTTGAACCAGAGAAGAGGTTGAACAATTTAAGTGACACTTATTGAGGTATCCTGGTAGGAGCAGGGACAGTGGTGCTGAGGGCAATGTAAATTATGGCAGCCTAGCTCAAGAAGTTTCTGAGTGGAAGACTATTAGTGAATGGCCTAGAGACCATTCTTGTGATATTTTGGAAAAGAATATGTCTGCTTTTTGCCTCCATCTTAAAAATCTGCCTGAGGCTATTTTGAAGAGTTTTTAATTAATGGCATTAGCGGAGGATATTTCAAGGCAGCCTAGTACTGATTCTGTCATGTGGTTATTAGTAATCACTCTTATGCAGACCTATCATGAAAAAGAGACAGCTGGACAAAGAGAAACACAAAATGTCCACTTTGAAAGAAGCACCAGGAAATGTAATGGAGCAAAGTCCAGTGCTCAAGGAGATAACAAATTGAAAAAAAAAGCCTGATTGAAGCCCAATTAGTAAAAACTCAGAAACAGAAATTGGGGTTCAGCCTGAAGACCTGAAAAGCAAAACAGCCAACCACTGGCTCTTACCTCTACCTCACTCCTAAATGGTGATCCTGCCTCCAGGAATCTCAGAATGAGACTGTGTCTGAGAGCTGTCTCCTCCCATATTATAATCCTCTCTAGTGCTGGGATTAAAGGCTTGAACCACCACCACCTGGCTTCTATGGCAAGTTAGTGTGGTTCCTGGGATTAAAGGTGTGTGTTATTGCTGCCTGGACTGTAAGGCTGGCCAGTGTGGCTATTTTACTTTTCTGATCCTCAGGCAAGCTTATTTATTAAAATACAAATGAAAAGCCACTACACCTGATGCTAAATGGCATAAGGGGACTTCAGGGCAATACCCTGCCCAGTAAAGCTTCCAACTTGTGAAAAGGAATTAATAAAAAAACTTAAGCAGTGAAAGAAGCAATCAATGACAGAAAGCTGATGCAGACGTAACTGTAAGAAGGGGCCCATGGTCTAGCCCCATACACCAGTAGAATTTGGCAGCATCAGTTACATGGTTTGACCTTTAGAGTCAAGAATACAAGGAAGGGGTTGTGGAATCTTCCACCACAGTTAAGGAGAGCCACTAAGGCCAAGCAGGTGTCAGGGGCATCCCTGCATGGAGGCCCAGAGAGGCCATGTGAGAAGCTGTGAAGCCTGGATTGCCTTGGAGACACCTGTGACAGATTTCAAATACACTGGGAAAAGAACACAGACTTGCTTCAAATTATCATTAAATGAATTTATTGAATACTGTTAGCAGGCTGACAGCCTTAAACCTAAATTGAAGGCGTGTTATGCTGATCTGGCTAGAGGAAGAGTTTTTAAAATTGGACACCACAACTACCTCAATTGTGTGAAGTGTGAAGCAGAGTGAGAGACTTCTTTTCCTCCCCTCAACTTTAAAAGCCTGTCTCTATCCCCCTGTATACATTGATGAAAGAGTTGACTCACTCCGTGGTACACATTCAAAAGTGGATTTTCAAAAATCAGAGCAATTAATTCATTGTTTCATAACAGTTTTACAAGGTTGGGGAGGGGGCAAGGAGTCAGAGTTGCTGGAAGCTCATCACTTAGAAATTTAGAGTGGGTACCTAGCACAAAACAGAGTTTTCCTTTTTTTTTAGGAATTGAGAATGCATTCCTAGTGCCATCACAAACAAGGATGTGGGAGATGTCAGAGCCATGGAATACCCAGCAAGAAGAGTTGCATACCTCATGTAGAACCAGCCCAAAAGAGAGAAGTTGTAGTCCAAGTTGAAAGGGGCTGGAGATCTGAAGAGCACCCTGACCTCAGACATAGAGATGCACAATTTGCATGTCGTCTTATGGGTTTTGGCTTTGTTTTGGTTGAGTATTTCCCCACTATGCTCCCTTTGATCCCTTTTGGAATAGTAACTAGTTTGTATCATTAAGGTTCCCTGTGTTTGGTATTTTGATTAGAGACAAGTTCTTTTTGTAGCTTACAGGTCATAACTATCTATGTTTCTAGGCTTTGAGAGTCTCCAATATGCAATGAGTGCCATCTTTGTTTCTCTTACAAGATAAAGGATCCTGGAATTTGTCATGGACCTGCCAATCACATAGTGCAAGTTCTATTGATTAAAAAAAAAATCCAGACAAGAGCAACATAAAGGAAAAGTGACTTCTTTTGGCTCGCAGTTCCAGGGTGGGGAAGTCAAGCAAGCAGGAGCTAGAAGTGGCTGGGCACAGACATCCACAATCAGGAAGCAGGTTGAATGCGCGCATGCCTGCTCAGCATGAAGAAGCAATGTGTGCTGTATATGCATCTGTGGACACACATGAGATAAAACGGAAATGAATGTGTTGTGTTGGCACACTTGCTACATGTGTACAAGTATCTCTACACTCATGGGATTAAACAAAGCATCAAAGAAGTTCCGGAGGGACTGTCACCAACAGGCGCTAACTGAATGTGGCCACAGACACAAAAGCAAGGAGGATGCAGGAAGCAAGGGTAGCTTCAGATTGTAATTTATAGGCGTTCTACCTGGTGGAGTCAGGCCCACCCCACCCAGACCATCTCTTCTTGGGCCATTCAATGTTGTGACTCCTGAGATGTTGAGCAGCCCGCAAAGGGCACTACTTTCTTCTGCGTCCCATTTGGGAGCAGTCCTTGAAACATGTCCTAGTGAGAGACAAACCAGGAAGGAAATTCTAGACTACGGTTCAGTGGAGCCACGGTGGTGTGTCGAGCACTATCTTATGTGAAACATGCAGCTTTAATCAAATGTGGTTTTCTTCCCTTTTGGTTTTGCTTTTGACGTTTATTTGTGGGATCGCACCATGACACAGAATGGAGATGAGAGGACAGCTTGAAGAAGTCAGTTCTCTCCTTTCCTGTGGGTCCCGGATGTTGAATTTGTGTCATCAGGCTTCCTTCCTAGCACCATCTCACTGTTAGGTCCAATGTGGGGCCCCAACTGTCCAATGACAGTCTGGGTTCAGAGCAGGCTGGACTCTGACCTGGCAAACACATGGACTGTTAGCGGATAAACAAAATCTAAAATCGACTTTTCTTAGAAATGTGTGCAGAGAGTATCCGTATGCCAAGAAGAGTCATTAGTTCCCTTAGCTCCACATATGAGAGAGAGCAGATGCTACGTCTAGAGCTTGAAGCCATGTCCACAACATATTAACAGGACACCATGGCTCCTCAATATAACGGCACCTCAGCTATTTATTTGCTAAGGCTCTCCTTGGGTATCCAGGGGGAAAAAGAGCAAACGATGAAACCTCCAAACAATCAAGGCAGTGAACACCACCTTCAGATCGTCTCAAACAAGCCACAGCCTGTGTGCAGACAAGAGGGTTAAGAGATGGAGAGAATGTCAACTTGTGGCTTCTCAGTTCCCAGGAATGCTTTTCTACAATTTACTCTCAAATAGTCATACAAAAACATGGACTTTATCTAGTTACATATTTGAGAATTATTTAAGCATGATAGACAACCAATCAACATGGATACATATAAAACAGGGTGGCAAGATGTTCATACAAGGTGAAATAAATTAAGGAGGCCAATGGCTAGTCACATATGAATGATTTGATTAAATAGAGGGATGCAGGGGCATCACACAACCATTTGATTGCCTCCTTGAGCATAAATGTATGTCTGGGACAGAGAGTAGCTTTTATGTGTTAAAATCCTGTAGCACACACATGATAGGGACCCAAACCATAGAGACATAAAACTACAGTTTGGTTTTCACAGATGCTTTCAGAGTGGTGGTGTTGATGTGTGCTTGGCTTCTCATCATGACTGCACACAGAGCCATTTGCAAATTTGCTGGAGACACAAGAAAGTTTGGACTGCATTTGCACTTCAGAATAGGGCACAGACTGGACCCAGACAGCCTAGCTTTAGGCATAGTGCCTCCACTTGCTAATTGTGTCCTTGGGTATTATTTAAAAAATGTATTAGTAGACTAGTAACCAGAGTCTTCAGATACACAATGGGTTCCCTGTCTGTATTTCCTTGCCCCCCAGGAAAAGACCAAAGTCGAAAGCTCTTGCATTATCAGTTCTTTGTTTGCTTCCAAGTGTCCCTTTGCCCACGAGAAGGTTTCACCCTGTCAGAGTCCGCCTGTGTCCTGCTCTAAAGTTCCCCATTTCGTATAAAATATTCCTTTTAAAGGATTGTTTTGTTTCCTTGCCCTATAAGACTTCATTTTACCAGCAGGTTTGGACTTCATCTTGAGAATGCAGGATGGATGCATCCTGAGTGGACACATAAACAAGACCATCTGTTGAGCACCATCCATGCTGACTGAGGAGTGCTTATCCCAGGAAGTTGAAAGTGTGCCCCCCTATGAGGTTATCAGGGTCACCCGAGAAGAGGATACGGCCTATGTAGGCCTATGTAGTATGAATGAGAATGTTCAGTCCTCAGCTGGCGGCACTGTTTGGAGAGGCTTGGGAGGTGTGGCCTTGTTGGAGGAAGTGTGTCACTGGAGACAGACTTTGAGAGTTTAAAGACTCAGGCCACATCCATCCCATGCCCTTCCTGCTCTGCTTATGGTTCAAGTTGAGAATTCTCAGCCACTGCTCCAACAGTCTCTGATCCACTCTCATGGACTTTTATTCCTCTGGGGCTGAAAACACCAACTCCTTCTTCTAGAAAACATCTTGATACAGTACTTTATGAGAGCAACAAAAAAGTAACTGATGGCGGTTGTCTCAACACACGGTTTCTAGCAGTTGAAAGAAGTCAAAAGAGTGACTAATAGCTACAGAAAATTGATGAACAAATTGAAAATTCTGATAAGCACAGTAAAATTACCATCAGCAAATAGGTGAGCTAAATTTAATGGGCATATATAAACTTCTGTGGTGGGCAGAGAAAACTTGACACAAGTCGACTGTACAAGGACTGTCTTCATGCTGGTTTGCAGTGCAAATCTCTCTCTCTCTCTCTCTCTCTCTCTCTCTCTCTCTCTCTCTCTCTCTTTCTTTCTTGGTTTTTCAAGACAGAATTTCTCAGTAGCTATGGATCCAGTCCTAGAACTCACTCTGTAGATCAGGCTGGACTCAAACTCACAGAGATCCATCTGCCTCTGCCTCCTGAGTGCTGGGATTAAAGGCATGTGCCACCACCACCCGGCTTGCAGAGCAAATCATTAGTCCCAGAGATTCAATACCATATAAAACATGTTTAAATGTTTTATTACATTAATTTTTTAGTGCATATGTGAGCTGGTACACACATGCATGTGTAAAAGGCAACTGTGGGATCATTTCTCTGTTTCTATCATTAGGTTCCAAGGATCAAGCTAAGGTTGTCGGCTGCAGCAGTAATTACCTTTAACCATAGCAAAGTGTATGTCAGAGAAGCTTCATGCAGCTATCAGCCATAAAGCTGTGGTCAGGGCACTAAGGGACCAACTCAGTCACATCTGAACTCTCAGTTCAGACTGTGCTTCTTCAGAGTCCCAGCCTTATTCAGGGACCCAGCATGCCCTGCAGCTTTGTAGAATACACTGCCAAGGCTCTATGTGTCCGTTCTTATTGTCAGCTTGATACAGGCAAGACTCACCTGGGAAGATGTAGTCCCAGGTGAAGGAGTGCCCAGATCAGATTGGCTCTGTCTTGGGGGATGGTCTTGACTGATGCTTAGTGTGGGTGGGGCCAGGCCACTGTGGGTGTGGTCACAGAGCCTCTTCCAGATGCTGCTGGGAAGGAGAGCACAGTCTTTAAATTTGGAGGGACACTGAAGTGATGACTGGGAGCCCTGGCTCCTGGGGTAGCATATGACCCAGCCTGGATACCTCAGGCCACACTTTGTCATCCAGTTACCACAGGACTGTTGGAGTAGGTCGTGACATTTAATTTTGTTTTCTGACATAATGTCTCACTCTGTAGCCAAGCTGGCCTAGAGCTATGTATCTCAGACTGGTCTCCACTTCCAGTGAGGCCTCTAGATGGACCCTGTTTGGGTACCATTCTGAGGTTAGGAAAGGTGTCTGCTTCAGGCTGGCCTCCCCTCACTCAACACATCAGCCTTCTGGGGCATTCCTGTCACGACGGGGCAGTATCACCTTGGGAAGTATCACCTTGGGAGAGAGGAAACAGGACAGTCTTCCCCTCCCTTCCTGGTCCACTCTGCTGTCTAACAGTATGCTTCCACCTCCTCCTTCCAAATCACTCATCTACAGACAGTGACTAAGCTGGCCCAAGGCTGGCATTCCTGGGAGCAGTCACTCCTATTGCTGCATTCACACTGATGTCCAGACTTACAGCAGAAGGGGTTCAGAAAAGCAGTTTGGCTGGGTGTGTGTAGTGTGACTTTCTGTAAAGGAGCGAACCTGCACTTAAACACCCTAGATAAGGCACTGACAAGACAAGATTTGACAGACAAGAGAGGCAGGGCCACCCAAGTCTGTTACAATGAACCAATGAGGCTATTAGGGTGACTGGCAGGAGCTCAGCTGAGGGGGTCTTGACAGAAGCATGAGTGATGATTCATGTTCTCTCTATATCAGGTGTTCCATGCACACATGACAAGCAGCTGCCCTGAAGAGTGTCCTCTCCTCACAGCTCTTGTTTACTGACTGGATAAACTCAGGGAGAGATCTTGTCAATCTCCCAAGCCCTGCCATTTTCACTACGTGCTGCATTCCTCCCACCTCAGTCCTCCCCCCAGGAAGAAAGGCAAGAAAGGCTGCCGTGTGGATGAGATAGCTACACAGTAGGGCCACACAGCACAACTGCAATCCCAACACTCCGGGAACTGAGTCAGAAGGATCATGAGTTAAGGACAGCCTGCCAATGTAACAGGATGCTCTAGAAGAAAATTTTTTAAAAGAAAAGAAAGTAAAGCAAGACACTGTTCAATTTCAATCCTAAACTGGTGAAAATTAATAGAGCAACATGGATCTTTTTGGTGGTTTGAAAAAAATGGCCCCCAGAGTGGCACTACTAGAAGATGTGGCTTTGTTGGAGTAGCTGTGGCCTTGTTGGAGGAAGTGTGTCACTGTGGAGGCGGGCTTTGAGGTCTCATCTATGCTCAAGATACCATTGTCCAGTGTCTCAGTTCACTTCCTGCTGCCTGTTGATCAAGATGTGGGACTCTCAGCTCCAGCACCATGTCTGCCTGTACATAGTCATGGCTCACCATGATGGTTAATGGACTGGACCTCTGTAAGCCACCATTAAATGTTTTCCTTTATAAGAGTTGCCATGGTTATGGCATTAGAAACCCTAACTAAGACAGTCTTAACAAATAATCCTGGGACTGGAGAGATGCTTGACTGTGTAAGAGAAACAGCCACAAGCATGAGAACATGAGTTTGGATCCCAGCACCCTCATTAAATATACAATGAGACTTGGTCTTGGGTACACACCATGATGTCTGTGAGTAGGAAGTACTCAGTCAACATAAAGAAACCAAGGAAGAGATGATGGAATTGGGACTGGACTCCATCTGGAGTCCAGGTTTGGATATGAGCCATGCTTCTTGCCTCTGCACCACAGGCTCTGAATGCAGACCCAGTCACTGATCACTTCCCAGGAATCAAGTGACTGCCTGCATTGCAAGAGGGGACTCGGGGAGTGTGCAGATGGACAATCTGATGGAGGGAATAGTTTAGGTATCATTATATTGAAGCATCCAAGGTATACCTTAGTGTAACATGAGCGCTGGCTTATTAGAGTTACTGTCCTACCCGGTACCCCGCAGCTGGCAAGCCCCAAAGAAAATCACACAGAGGTCTCCATAAGATTATAAACTGATTGGCCCATTATCTCAGGCTTCTTACTAGCTCTTATAACTTATATTAACCCATTGTTCTCATCTATGTTAGCCACATGGCCGGTACCTTTTCTCAGCTGGACAGCTTACATGTTGCCTCCTTGGTGGTCTGCACAGGAATGCCAAGGGAGCTTCCTGCTTCCCCGTATTCTCCTGTTCTCACCTCTACTTCCTATCTGGTTTTCCCGCCTATACTACCTGCCTGTCCAATCAGCATTTATTTAAAACATGATTGACAGAATACAGACAATTGTCCCACACCACCTTAGAAATAATCTAATGCTTTAAGTTAAAAGAAGGTTTGTGTGGGTTGCTTAGGATAGCTGAAGGAGGGGAAGAGAGAGTAAAAATTTTGAAGAATAGGTAAAAAGTGCAAAGGGAAAGTGGCCAGAAAAGGCAACATGGAGCGTGCTGTTCACAGGGAGGAATTTCTGAACAAGGAGATAAAAACTCTCTCATAATTTACTTCCTACTAAAACTACATGAATAAGGATCTTACTTATAAATGAGCTTAATGGTGGGGTAGCATGCATAGCTGAAAATAGAGACAGTGGAGATTAGAAAATTACTGATGAAATACGTATTCTATTGATGAGACCAAATAAGAGGTTGCAGAGGAGAAAAGAACAGCTTGAAATGAAGACACGCGAGCGCGCGCGCGCATGTGCAAGCGAGAGAGAGAGAGAGAGAGAGAGAGAGAGAGAGAGAGAGAGAAATAACCATCAACACTAAGGAAACAATTTGATTGAAACATGATCAAGAGGACAGAGGTAGTTTAGCACTGAGATAATATCATCATAACACAGAATCCCCACAGCACAGAAAACCCATCTAGCTGTCTCACCAGAACTGGAGGTCAGCCTGAGCTACATAGTCTGTGTTGAGGTGTGGTACGCAAGTGTACAAGTTTACCTGCATAGTGTAGCCACATCAGGCATGGCCATCTCCACTTCGCCTGTCACCACCACTAAGAGGAAAGGCCCATCTCACCAAGTGTACCTTTCACAAAAAACAAATTTTGTTAATATTTCCAAATTTATATATATGTTTGGGTATCTGAGTATATGTACACAAAGGTAACAAATGCATGCAGGAACCCATGGATATCAGAAGAGGGCATTGGTTATTCTGAAGCTGGCTTTGCATGTATGATTATGAGTCAGAGTTTAGGTTTGGGACCCAAATGCAGGTCTTCTGCAAGAGCAGTAAGTAGTCTCACTACTAAGCTCTCACCAGAAACCGCATAAAGGTTCTTAGGAAAGAAAATGCAACTAAAAGGCTCATCACATGATCATGTGATGGTGATGGGAGTGCACAAGTTGGTGCGGATGAGCCCTGCTCATGCACATACCTACAAACATACATGTACTCTCATTCATACACATACACATATACAAATGTAATCTGTCTCTCTTGCTCTTTTGCACGCACACACACACAGACACACAAACAAATGATTAAGCAAACAAACAAAGGGGTGTCAATGTAGGGCAGTGGTAAACCTATGTAGAGATGAGCATCTGGTCTTCTTAACTCTCTGTAATTCAGAAAGTTACTCAAGAGTTCAGTGACCATGCAAGACAGAGACAGTCTGAGTGTGGGAATAAACAGGATATGCATTAAGATTTATTGCTCATTTTAGTGTTTCAAGCTATGTGTGAGGATTCTAATATTTAGGTGAAACAAAAACAGCAGTGGGAAAGAAAATACATGAGGTAGTTTATTTTAACTTAGAGTTATTAGTTATTTCTAATATTATAAATCAAGAAACATATTTTCTAAACATTCTGAAAGCAAACAAAAGCTACCAGAAAAGATAGAATTATGTTTAAAAGTTTAAAATTATGGTGCTCAAGAGAACTATAAAACAAAAATGCTTCCAATCTGTGAGCTCCACATGCCCAAGGACAAATGACTTTCAGGAATGTTGCGGGCTGTCCTTATAGTTACCCAATTTTGTTTACATAAGATAACAAACCATATTTTCACTTCTGCAAACAAGTTTGTTTGCCCTTCAGCATGTGGGAAGGATGTGTGCTTTTCTGCACGTAGGCGGGATGTGTACCTGATTGCACGTAGGCAGGAAGTATGTCACTGTGGGATTTTGCTCCCAGTTGCATGAGGACAGAAGCAAGCAGCCTTGAGAGTTTTGCTTTTATAAACCCCTTACAAATGTAATTTGGAGCATCTTGAGAAAACCCTTGAGAAAACTTGAGGGTACAGTCCTGGTGCCATGAGTATCCAGCATAAGTATATAAATAACGCATTTTATTTGTTAAAATTTGTTCATGATCAGACTGGTGAATCTATAAATGACCCCAGACTCATAACAGTGGTGGTCAATTTCTGTGTCTAGTCTTGTGTGAATTTTGGGAACTGAGTATGTCTGTGACCAGAGCATTAGAAATGCTGGACTCAGAACTGCAGCTCAACTTTCAGTGCAGGGTCACCACCCAGACTACTGAGGGTCTGTCAGGAGTTCAAGTTGAGGATGAACGCTACCATCTGGGTTGCATGGCCACTGAGACTGCAATAGGAACCCTAACTAAGACAGAATCCCCCACTGGGACATGAAATTTTTACCAACTTGTGGAATCCTTGGATGGGGGAACAGCACTGTTGGGGCCTGGAGAAAGGAGGTAGTGAAGATCAGCCCAAGACTGGATGAAGCAGAAAGAGGAAGAGACTCCTAGGAAGAATTGACTTCTCTACTGTCCCACTCTGCCTTAGCACCCCAAGACTAGAGCAGATTTCCTGGACAACATCCAACTGGTACAACTTGGAATGAGCTGGAACACATCAGAAAGACATTTTTCTCTTCCTGGCTACCAATACCCAGGCCCCTCAACTCTCCTCTTCAGGGGGAAGAATACTCTTGCTCCTACTTGTTCATGGCCTCCATCCCCACCCAAGATGCTCATGGTTTTCTTCTCAGATCCCAGATCCCTCACTGGAATTTCTGTGGGCAGTGTCTTAGCTAGGGTTTCTATTGCTACTGTGAAGAGACATCATAACCACTGGCAACTCTTACAAAGGAATATATTTAATTGTGCTGGCTTACAGTTTCAGAGTGAGAAGTACAACAGCATGCAGGCAGACATGGTGCTGGAAAAGGAGTTGGGAGCTCTACATCTTGATCTGCAGGCAGCAGCAGGAGTCTGTCTAAACTGAGTGTAGCTTGAGCATAGGAGACCTCAAAGCCCATCATCACAGTGACATACTTCCTCCAACAAAGCCAGATCTCCTAATAGTGGCACTCCCGATGAGATTATGGGGTTCAATTACATTCAAACTACCATAGGCAGACTCCCCTCCACGATCATCCAGCTTCGTGCCCTTTCCTCTTCCTGCCCTTTTCTTACTCCTTTTCTTCTTTCTTGACACGTCCTAGTTGCTCTTCTTCTCCTAATCTCCCCTCCCCCATCTCCTCTTAGTGCTGGTGGGAACTATGAACTTATTCAGTGGGGAGCTAGCAGTTCACACTCTGCAGGGAGAGGAGGGGTAGAGAGCTTGTGCCCTGGTTTCCAGAGGAGTCTGACAGGTTTAAACAGGTTTTGGGGGTACACAGCCTTCTCAGTTTCTGGCCTGACTTCCTCCTGGGACCCCACATAAGACCAAACAAAGACTCTTTGTTTAAAAACCACGAACCTGGCCCTGTTCTTCAGCCTTCAAAAGGAGACACAAGCAAAGGACACTGTTAGTGATTTTGAGACAGGCAAGACTTAGCACTGAGCTACCCTGCTGCACCATAATTCTCTGATTCCTCCATTTTCAACTTGTGATACCATTCACCAAACCCCACAACAACAACTCCAGTCATTCCCAGTCACTGTGGAGGACATGTCTCACTAGGAAAATTAAAAAATCCAGTGCCTTCTGTAAAAAGCCATACTGTTCTGGATGATGAAATAAATGTAAAGGATGAATCAAAAATTCCATTATGATCTAGGAAATCTATATTCTGGCAGACTTCTATAAATAATCAAAGACCAAAGCTAAGAGTTTGTATAAATGGCATTGTAGTTGTGGGTTTGATAGACACAGGTGTGGACATGAGTATCATTACTCCAAAATCTTGGCATCCAAACTGGCCTCTTCAAGAGGCAGATGTTCAATTCCTAGGAATTTGGTGTGGGACAATTCTGTATTCTGTCAATTATGTTGTAAATAAATGCTGATTGGCCAGTAGCCAGGCAGGAAATATAGGCAGGACAACCAGACAGGAAGTAGAGGCGGGGCAAGGAGAACAGGAGTATTCTGGGAAGAAGGAAGTTCTTCCACACTCCTGCCCAGACACAGAAAAGGAAGATGTGACCTGCCCTGCCGAAAAAGGTACTGAGCCATGTGGCTAACATAGATAAGAATAAAGGGTTAAGATAAGTTATAAGAGTTAATAAGAAGCCTGAGCTAATGGGCCAATCAGTTTATATCTAATGTAGACTTTCCGTGTGATTTTCTTTGGGGCTAAAAGGCCGTGGGACCTGGTGGGAGGACATAAACCACCAACAAGCAGACCCTCATGTTACAGGGATTGGAACCATACTCCGAGTGAAACAAAGCATGAGATGGGCTGAATACATAGGGTTAGAAGAACAGAGAGGAAGACTTAGGCCATATGTGGCTAATATCACAGTGAATTTATGAGGTCATGACCTTCTGTAGCAATTGAATATCTAGATTAACATTCCTTCAGTCCCAGAAGCTCATATTTATGGGAAGGTATTATAAGGTACTATACACAAAGATCACCAGTCATTCAGGCTGTATAAGAACACAAAGCAACTAGCAAACCTTTAGAGGTACCAACAGCCCTACCTTTAAAATGGTTAACTGAGAAACCAACATGGGTTAAACAATGGCCTCTAACTAAAAAAAGAAGCTGCAGGCTTTAGAACAGCTGGTACAAGAGCAAATAGATGCTCACCATATTGAAAAATCAACTAGCCCTTGAAATTCTCCTGTATTTGTTGATAAAAAGAAATGTGGTCAGTGGAGAATGGTGACAGATCTAAGAGCTGTCAACAAGGTAATTCAGCCTATGAGTCCTCAACAATCTGGAATTCCTTTGCCTTCTCTGTTACCAAAGGTATGGCCTCTTGTAGTTATTGATTTAAAGGATCGTTTCTTCACTATACCTTTTCAAGAAAAGGATAGAGAAAAGTTTGTCTTCACAGTGCCTACTTATAATAATTCTCAGCCTTATAGGATATATCAATGGACTATCCTCCCACAAGGAATGCTCAGTAGCCTCAGACTGTGACAATACTTTGTAAGTCAGCCATTGGAAATAATATATAAGCAATTTCCTAAGTCTATAATTTACCATTACATGGATGTAATTTTGCTATCTGATTCAAACATGGATACTTTAGAAAGAATGTTTGAAGAAGTAAAGAAAGGTTTGCCTAAATGAGGATTACAAATTGTTCCTGAAAAAAATACAGAGAGAAGATTCTGTCAATTACCTAGGTTACAAAATAGGTTTACAAAAAATTAGAACACAAAAGGCACAAATTAGGAGAGACCAGTTGCAGACTCTTAATGACTTTCAAAGATTGTTAGGAGACATTTCCAGTCTATGACTGGATGTTGGGATAATACCTGATCTAATAATTCATTTAAACAAAACCTTAGATGGTGATAAAGACTTGAATA
>JAQHUG010000302.1:1403605-1423202 GCA_028555095.1 Dicrostonyx torquatus | reverse complement strand
GTGCATGGTGTAGAAGCCCTCAGAGTAAATGAGAAAAATTCTTCTTATATATTTAAGATAACTTCATCACTACACAGGCCTCAGTCTAGTGGTTCTCAACCTTCTTAATGTTGCAACCCTTTCATACAGTTCTTCATGTTATAGTGACCCCAAAACATGCAATCATTCCATTGCTATGTCATTACTATAATTTTGATACTGTTATGAATCATAATGTAAATATATGATATGCAGAATATCTGATATGCGAATCCCAAAGGGGTCATGACCCACAGGTTGAGAACCTCTGCCTTAATCAGTGTCAGCACATGGTTCTGTTTGTGGGTGTGTCTGTGTATGGATGTGTGTGCTCACATACGTGCACACATATGTGCATGCGTTTTCTGTTGATTATCTATTATATCTTCTTTTTAATTTCAGAGGTTTAGCACAATTTTGTCTTTCCATCCCATAAAACTACAGATAGAGACCCAAAGAAGTCTCTAAAGGATGAGCGACTGCTACTTTGTCAACCGAAATTCCTATCAACAGAGGTCTGCACAGCTATGCTGCTGTACCTATCTTTTCAATTATTGGCCCATGGGTGGACTGGTGTTTTACTATTGTGTGGTCCAAGTGCCAGCTGAGATTGATGGCATCTTCTCCTTACTCTGTTGATGAAGATGATGATGACTGATCACAATAACCCCTTCCCTGCCTTATTCAGCATCTCCAAGCTCACTGGCTGACATAATGAAAACTGTTATGGAGAATGTCTTACAGGTGCCTGGACATATTCATACCCCAGTAGTAGAGTATGGCATTTCTACTCAGAGTCTCGGGTAAAATATCTCCACGGAGAGGGCAGTCACTGTAATGCTAGCAGTCACATGTCTCTAGCATTGAGGCTATGACTCTAAAATACAAACGCTCACTTTCAACATGGTTCCTGCAGGGTTATTTTTCTATGTGTTTTGCACCAGTCAGGGCACTCACCTTATCCAAGTAAATCAAGACGTGGTTATTGCTGACTTCTGTCCGGCACACATTCACAGAGCTCTCAAGCTGAAGAAAATAGAGACGCCACAAGTGTTAACAAATGGATGTGACCCTTGGAGAATCCAGGGAAAATGAAATTGTTTTATCATCAAAATACCCTGAGGGTTAGAAGTTCTTCAAAGATCCCTTATAAACAAAAAAGTAAAAGTAAAAATGAAAGGTAATTTGGATGAAGGGCATACTATTAGTACCGCATACGGTGCACATGTAGAGCTGATGTATCTGGAGAGAGTTACTCATTTTTCAAGGTTCAGGTGACTATTTATTCATAAAGGAGATTTTTTTCCCTTCTAAACTCCAACAATCTCATTTTCACTTTGTTACACAGAAGTTTATGATCAGTCATTTTCTTATTATTTCACTAGCTGATCTTCTTATGCTTTCTTAAGATTCTAAGATCTGTGCAGTTAGACAACTGTTGAAAAGGACAATAGATCTTTCTCAGAGTGAGCCCCATAGCTGCTTACCTACCACACATATACACACATATGTAAGGACAGCAAAGGAAAAGAGGCCATGAGTTGGAGAGAGAGTAAAAAGAAAATGTGGGGAGGCTGGAAGAAAGAAAGGGAAGGGAAAAACATGTAACTATATTTGAATTAAAATAAGAAAATAAAGAGGGGAAAAAAGATAACATGTTTGCAAGTTTCCCTGGTAGCCATGATGTCTAAACAATGCTACACACACACACACACACACACACACACACACACACACACACTTTATTTGGGGAAGGCATAAGTCTTTAAGACTTAATGTAATAGTATTTTAGTAAATATTATCTCGGTCTTCAGATGTAAAGCAGCTATCTTGGGCTTATCGTGAACATACCATCTTCACTGTTGGTATCAAGGGGATGAAACCAGACACCATCTTCACATCAACAATTGCCATGTTGGAGTCAGAACGGCTGCCAGTGTAGCTGAAGATCCAGGGAAGGGAGACTTAGGTTTTCCTGTATTATTAATATTCTTTTTCTGTGTCTATATGTTGACTATTCCATGGTTCTACAAAGTATACATAAGATTTTCCAAGGACCCTGAAAAGCCTGCTCTGTGTTAGAATTTGTTTAGAACTTAGTAAATCTATAGAGTCCAGGTCTGGAATTGGAATTTCAAGTTTGTGGACTCACCTGCCCTGTGTTTTAAAGAAGTTTGGCAGGTGACATGCCCTCGAGACCCCAGTCTATACTGGGATTTTGTTAGTCACACTTTACCTCCACAGTTCCCTAAGTGGAGCAGTCAAGGGTCCTGTGGATACAGTTTTTATAAGTCCTGTGGCCACCTGACTATTGCTGTGGGCATGTATGCTGTTTTCCAAACATTATAATATATATTACTAGATTTACTTATTGACAGTGGAATTACAATGGAAGAGTCACTACTTCCTTTTATTTAAATCTTCCAAGAATTTTTTCTTCCATGAAGACCAAGATTACTATAAAATTGCATCATACAGAAGAAATTCAAGTAATAAACAAAGGTGATATTGTTTGTTTATTTGTTATCAGGAGTAAGTAATTATTTGAGGGAATTAACTTCTAAAGGTGGAAGATAGGCAACATAAGCTCCATTGCTGAGAAACTCAATTTTACTAACTTAAAAGAATACCTTATTTTTAAAAGAGATCCAAATATTTACTATCCAACAGTTCTGCTGAGTGAGAAGTTCCAATAAGAAGATGGGTTGTTGCCCCAACCTTGAATTATGAAAACGAGTCTTACCTGATGTCAAGTATGATCTGGAAGCTGGTGTAAACTTTGCGATCATCACTCATCCGAGGTAGAGTCTGCACCCATAAAGCAAATGGGGACTTCTTCTTTCCCGGGAGGACATTGTATTTCAAGGATGTCTAGGGAACATTTAAGACAGGAATCGGTTTGGGTCCTTTCCTCCAAATTCCCCTCAGCTGCCTTGACTCTTTCTTCAACTTGGTCATTTGCTTGCTGGGTTATGACTTGACAGGGAAAACAATTGCGGGGACCCTTCTCTTCAGCCCAAGTCTCACCTGGAGGTACACACATCCTTTTCCTGTCACCTTTACGGTGTAATCCCCGGGCACAGTCGGCAACCTGACCGTCTGCAGTAGTAACTGGTTGTCATTGTTCACTTGGAATTCTGTAGAAAATAAATCTGAAGAGTAGATGGTCACTTGTGCAGCTTTCTCAGCTCTTGTGAAAGTAGTTGCTCCATATTTGGACAAAGCATGGAGAGCCACCACTGTGTCCTGAAAGAGGAATGGCACCACTCACTCAAGGATTGTTATGTTTGGAAGCCATCTATTGCTCCCAAGTCTGAAGCTTCCTCCCCTATTGGAGGAGGACCGAAGCAAGTAGGAGGCTGTTCTGGTTTGAATGAATATGTCCCACAGGGGCTCCCATATTTGAACATGTGTCTGTTCCCCTGTTGGTGACACTATTTGGGGGGAATTTTACGTGGTGTGGCCTTGTTGGAGGAAAGAATGCCATTGGGGTGGATTTTGAGAGTTAAAAGTTTTACATTATTACTACTTTGCTCCTCCGTCCATGCTTGACTGAGCTCTCAGTGTCAGGTTCCTGCCACCATATACGCCCCTTGCTGCCAGACTTCCCTGTCATGACAGATTCTTATCCTTCCAGGACCATAAGCCAAATAAACCCTTCTTTCTCTCAGTCTCCTTGATAATAGTGCTAGGTCTTATCAACAGGATCATAAGTAATACAGAGGACCTTAACACACTGCTCCTGGGAGGGATTATGTTCTGGTGGGAATCCAAGGGAGTTCTTGCTAGTTCGTTGCTATAAAAAGAACAACTCTGGTCTACACAGATCTCTGGCTTGCTGTTTTAAAACAGAGCATTGTCTTCCGTCGACTGCGGCTCTGGCAGGGAAGCCTGCGCCAGAGCCTTATTTCCCATGCTTGTGTGTCCTCTGGGCTTCCAGTGTCAAAACCCGGAAGCTAAATCAGCCTCCGTCCTTTGTGGGATTACTCTCCAATATTTTGTTATGGAATGAAAGGAGTGCTAATATAGATACGAAAACTCTGATTTTCCAAAGTCCTGTTAGCAGTAACAGGGTTTTAGGTTTCCTAGGTTTGTATTCTCCTCACTTATTTAAGCTTTAAAGACTAATCATAACTTCCGGGTGGATAATGGGATAATAACATCACAAAATGCCTTGGGTTGTGTGCCCCACAGTAAATTGATCTCTCTCTGTCTCCCATATCAACGCGTGTGGTATGGGATGTAGAAAACATATGTAAATGCGAATGCAATACTTTATTAGCATCAGCTGTTTACTCATGGAAGCCCTTCGGACCGTTATGATCCTATCTGCTGTGCCCCAGTCAGAGCTTTGTCTGGTTCCCTTTCCAAATTAAACTTCTCCTGGGATGATGAGGAGCCAAAGTCTTTTCTACCTGCTCAGAGTCAGGCCTCAGTTTCTCCACAGGAAGCAGGGAGCTTATTAGGAACATCCCCCTGTTGCGGTGCTGTTCTTACTTGGCTCTCCCCTTTCGTCAGAATATCACCTGTGTTCACTTCCTCCTTGCCATGCTATAGTCTCAATGCCATGACACTGAGCTGGGAGGGCACATTTAAATAATATATTTCTAAGAAATCAGTGAAAATGATTTTTAACCAAATATTTTTTCATTCTTGTGGAAAAAATAATCTTATTTTTAATGTGATAGAAAAGGGCAAGATTGTATTTCTCCACATCCTCTTTTCTCTTAGAGAGGACATATGCTAACATCTACTTTCTCTGAAAATGAAGCTTCTTGCTGGGCGCGTGCTGATGAATCGTTAGATGCATGAATACATAGTTGAGCTTGAGAGACTGGATGAGTAAAGACAGTCCATTATGTTCCTAGTACACATATTATTGTGTACCGAGAGGTGTCTGGGGGAACATCCAAACTGTCTAGTTTAAACATAGACCTACCAATGGACACATCTGTAAGGACAGAATGTTGAGTTAGGGTTCCCATTAACAGTGCAAAAGATAGCCTCAGCCTGCAAGAAGAATGACTGGTAATTTTCCCTTCCTAGGCACATGGATTTGTTATTGAAACTAAGAAACCATGGTAATACAGGGATGGGGTGGGGTGCTGTTGGCTAAGAATACTTTTCTAGCTGTCTTTGAATTTCTTCCCATTATCTTTGTATATTATAATCCTTCAGGTCCCCGGCACTCTTTTGTTCTCATGTGTGTTTATAGTTAGCAAATCTTCGCCACTTGAAGGTGAAGTGAAAGGTTCTGGCCAATAGCTGACCTGAGTGGAGGAGAAGCCACCGTGCGAATTCTGCTGCTTCGTGAGCCACTTGACAATGAGCATCGCAGCAGTCAGGTCCTCTTGGGTGGGAGCAGGCTGGGCCGTGAGGTAGGCAAGGAGCACGTAGGCTGTCATCTCTACCTCAGCAGAGGGTGCCTGAGGTCGGTACCAAAGACCCGCTGGCACCACAGGTTTCTCAGGTCTTGTCCAGTGGATGGAAGTGTCTGGAGGTGAGAAGAAGATACTCATCAGTGACTAAATATTTATATCGCTGTTTGAAAGTAACCAGGGCAGAGCTAAAGTGAGGACTGCATTTCAGATGTAATCTTTCAAACCTTAGAGAAATGTTCCTTTTGGTATAAATGTGAACTGGACGTTTCAGTCCCGTCAAGGCAGGGGCTGCTGGTAGAGTCACAGGACCCTTAACTACTGTGACTTAAAACAGCCACTGCAGTTGTGCGATGGGAGAAAGTTTTCTCACTGGCTGTGGGTAGTCTGTTTATGACGTGATCTTGAGCTTAACTAGACTGTGGTGGATAGCTAATAAAACCGTTCCCGAGAAGTCTCTTGTGAACGTCACAGAGCATATGAAATAATAGAAGCCTATACTCATTAGATCGCGAGAAATAGTGTTGTCTTTAAAATACCCAAAGCTGACGTGCCCGTTTAAGGGACGGAACTGGCGAGGACTGCTGTGGAAAGTGAGTTTATCCTGGTGAGCCACTTGGCAACATTCAGCAAAGCAGAAAGTGTCAGGTCTATAGTGAGTCATTACGATTCTAGAAGTATAGCTTGGAGACGGTGGCATGTGCAGAGAGATAGGCACCCGTGTATCCGCTGTGGTTGTTCAACAAGGGGTCTGACATTGCGGCACACATCTGTCAGTTCAGGACTTGGGGAGCCTGAGGCAGGAGGATTGTGAGTTTGAGGCTAACTTAGGCTACCTAGCAAGATTTTGTCTCAAAAATAAGTAGGAATGACAATTAACAAGCTACAGGTGTTGATAGGGAGGTTTATCTGCATAATCTTTTATTTATGCCCTTTGCATTATCTGATATTTCTCAACATATTAAGAACATTTAATAACACTATCAAAGAGGATATGGTTAATTTTATTGAGTATGTATATTGTATTTTCTATTTCTTTAACTTCACACATATTGTGATATATGTAAAATATCATATGAAAATAAAAAGATTGGTCAACATGACTGAATTCTGTATTGAGACAAAATACCAGAACTTTCTCATGAGGTCACCAAGGAAGGGTCAGATGTGGACTGGAGACTGAAGTCTTAGTAATAAGTGACAGCAGCTGGTATTTCCATAACATTTACCATGTGCCACACAATCCACTAAGTGTTTACATTTATTACTAATTTAATGCAAGAACCCTGCAGGGCAAACCTTAGCCCTGTTTACAAAAGAAGCTTCCCCAGCTTCACACAAACAGTGTCGTTGGAGTGAGTCTCCAAGTCTGAGCTTCTCACCACTACAAGCTGTTCTTATTCATTGATGCTTCTTATTTTTTGATGTGTGATTTCATTTTTAAAATCATAGATTTAAAAAATATGGAATACGTAGGTAACTAGATGATAGACAGCAGGTAGCGGAGAGGACAGAGGTCACAAGACGCAGGGTAGGAACAATCTGCCGTGCAGTTTTTGGTGCCCGGAATGTTGCAGGAGAAAGATCTCAGACCTGCTCTCACCTTCTTTCACAGATTCCTCACTAAGTGATTTCAGTATCTCTTTCCTCATGGCCTGGTTCCCAGCAAGGGCAAATGCATAGGCCAACAGTGCCTTAGTGTAGACATGGCTGTCCTGGGCTCCTTCCTTTGCTGACTTCCAGGCTGTGTCCAGGCAAAAGAGGGCATTGCGGACAACAGCATGCTGAGAAAGGCGGGCAGAAAGGAAACAGCTATGTGAACAAAGGTGCTGGCCTTCCCAGGGAAGCACACAAAATAGAACATGGCACAGGAGATGAAGACGTGTTTCCAGTTCATTCTTATACATAGAAGAAATAGCGCCTAGCCCAGGCTCAGGGCGTCACACAAGAGGAGACAGAAAGGATGTCAGGATAGGGAGGAGTGCCAAGAAATGCTCGCTTCTGAGTGTGGCATGGCGAGCACACTATGAGCCTACAGTAGCTAGGGCTACTGACACAAGACCTACACATGATCAAGCCAGACAAAATTCTGGCATAGATGGGGTAGTTGCTCTCCAGATTACACCCCCTACTGAGGCATTCTTGGTACTTAGTAGTTTCTGGAGGGAGAGAGGATCATGCGTTTTCAAGAGTCCAATCCCTGGTCAAAGCCCCATGCTTCAGGGATGACCACACACTTGTGAACATATGAGCAGCACCAACTGGACTTAGTGGGTTGTATTGTTCAAAAAAAGACATGAAGTTGGGAAGGGATGGGTTGATGAGGAAATGGAGGGGATTTGGAGGGAGGAAATACGGGGGGGGGTATGATAGCATGTCACTGCATACATGCATGAATTTCTCAAAAGGAAAGAAAAGGTAATATAGTATTAACCATTAGTCTGTATCAACCATATCTTTAGGATTCTTTGGGAAGTGGAGATGGTCATGGGACAGAAACAGTATAGATGCCTCCCTGAGAAAACATAAACCTTTCTTCTTTGATTGAGCAAGAGGATCTGTGAAATATTTGTACTGCTCAGAAGGGAAGCTAACTTTGGTGATAGGAAGCTCAAGTCTCAGACAATGGGCCAGGGTTTTGCTCCATCCAGAGCCACCTTTCCACAGGGAATGAAGTGCTACCCACAGTGACAGGCAGAGGCATCTCCAGGAGAGCAATGGTGACGTAGGCAGACAAGGTGACTTCGTCTTCTACTCCTCCCTGTGAATGGGCAAGAGAAAGAGATCTGAGTAGTTCTAAGAATTCTATTAATTAGTTATTCTTCTTATGTTGCATTGTGGAACTTACCACTTTTTAATACCCATCCCCCAGTCATTATATCACATTAAGTATGAACTCTATCCTCTCTTTCTTGGTAATGTCTAGGTCTCATTGTTCTTTGATGGATCTCTTGGTAATTTCTACCATATAATGCCTTCTCTCTATCCTCAAAGATCTCATAATAAATAAATCAAAACTGGCTCACCTTTATCGCATTGTTGAACAGGGACCCGGAGCTCCTGAAACAGCCATTGTCCTTCTGCTGACGGTAGAGCCAGAGGAGGGCTTGCGTGATATGTGTTTCATGGATGAAGATGTATTTTCGAGCCTGAGCAAAACTCTTCAGCACAAAGGCTGTGAGCCTGGGTGAGGGGGAAATGATTGTACATTCGGCGTTCCAGTGACTTTAGAACCACTTCCCATCAGCATGCTTCATGAGTCCCCCCTTAAACGGAAGAAGTATCCAATGGGAATCTGTGTGCGCTGGAGATGCCCTCTCCTGTACTCTTATGGAGAAGACTTTAGACCTAGAAATTGCCTTAGCCATAAAGAATCTGTAGATTTCTGGCCCAGTTGTTTTTCTTAGTTCTTTGAGGAAGGCCTTTTAAAAGGCAAACAGTTTATATGGTCTGAAGAGAAAACAGCATGAGATGGCCCTAGACCCTTCTCTTTAAAGGTGTCTTCCTAGAGATGGCAGAATCCTCTCATGCCCTACCCTCCTATGCAGTAACATTAAGTCTGTTTTTACTTAGGAATGTAAAAATAAGATTTGCACCACTCTTAATTCTTTTCCCCCAGTGAATTCATCCTCTCTCATGGTAAGAGAATTCATCCTTTCTCAGGACCTGAGAAAGATGATATAAGCTGAAGTTGATAAAACTTCTCTAGAAGTCAAGTGATATGCTCACGATATCTCTTTCTGGGTTAGGGGAGCTGGTTTAGAGGAGACTATGTTGGTATAACATGGCCAGGATGGCTTTTGGGAACATATTTAACATGCATGTCCTTGGATATCAGATTATCTCCCTTGTTAAACTCGCTAATACTGGTACATTTGTGTAGCATAATTCACTCTATATCTAACAATGTATGACTTGACAGAGTCGCTGTTATAGCTGGGGTACATATAAAGGGCTGGTTCAAAGCAAGAGCTCAGGAAACTGGCTTCTCCTTACCAGGTGCTGGCACGGTTAGTACCGGGTTTATCCCCAAAGGTGCTGTAGGAGCCATCCTGGTGCTTGTAGTTTAACTGTCTCTGGTACCCTGCAATAGTGAAACAACATGGCAGGTTGAATGCCCATAGAAGCCAGAAAGATGATTAAAATGTTTGCCATCTCTCCTGACTTTTCTTAATTTTTTTTTGTCCATATATAGTATGTTCTGAGTTTGAAATGTTTTATTGGAGTTTGGAAAGTAGATAGCCCTTATCATGCTAATGTTTTCTATTATGGTAGCCATGACAGTGGGATAATATGTGATTGTAATGATAATTAACTCAATCCAACTGACACTATGCTGCCAACTTTCAGTCCCTCATTCAGTACTCACCCATATTGAGATAGTCAATGGCCTTGTCCTTGACCTTCTGGGTTAGCTGCTGGGTTTCGTTCAGATAATCCAGGACATAGATATTCGGAGCAAACAGAACCATATTCTGTTCTCCACAGCCATAGGGCATCTTAAGGAGATCCTGTGCGTTTTGCATGGCAGAACCCAATATATCTCCTAGAAAATGGCAGAGATGGGAAATAATGAAATTTAAGATTATATCTGAAATACTGAAAAGAAATGAACCATGTTAAAAAAATGAGTAATTTTGCAAAGGATGCATTTTAAGGACAGAAGAATTGCTGGAAACAATAAACAGTTCAAAGAGGAGAAGTTGAAAGTTACATTTTCGTGTACGTGTGTGTGTGTGTGTGTGTGTGTGTGTGTATTTAAGACAAAACATTGCTGTGAAACCCAGGCTGGCCACAAACTCTGTATCTTTCTGCTTTGAGCTCTCAAGTATTGGCATTGTAGGTGTGTCTCACCACATTATTGTTGCTGGTTTTGTTTGTTTTGAAAAAGTATTTATAGAAAGGTAACACTGTATAGGTTGAGCAGTTGTATTAATATATTTAGGATATTAATATATTTAAAAGGGGTAATAATTTAGAAGAGAGTACAAGGGGGTACCTGAGAGGGGTTGGAAGGGACAAAGGAAAAAAATGATGTAAATATATTTTAATTTAAAAAGTCAAAAATTATAAAGTACAACAATTTTGCTGGGTAAATACAAATAACTTCTGTATCTATCTATCATCTATATCTATCTATCATCTATCTATCTATCTATCTATCTATCTATCTATCTATCTATCTATCTATCTATCTATCTATCTATCTATCTATCTATCTATCTATCTATCTATCTATCTATCTATCTATCTATCATCTATCTCTACTATCTATCTATCTACTTATCATCTATCTCTACCATCTATCTATCTATCAATCATCTATCTATCATCTTTCTCTACCATCTATCTATCTTCTATCTATCTCTACTATCTATCTTCTATCTATCTATCATCTATCTCTACCATCTATCTATCTATCTATCTATCTATCTATCTATTTATCTATACCTATATATCATCTATCTATGTATATATTAATGAAAAAGAAATTCAGCAAAAGTTAACGTACAAATTTCTTAAGGAGTGAACTCACCCAAAACAGTGACAGAGGCTCGGGCAGAGTCCTTGACTACATCCGGTGGCAGCTTCAGGGTTATCTGTTCAGACACCACAGCACCTAGGGCAAGAAGCATGTCATCAACAGGAAAGGTCATTCCACACTATGTCTTTCAGTGACGTTGATGGCTGGAAAAATAGAATTGTGCCTTACACATAAGCTACTTCGGAAGAGTTGTTCCTTTTTAAAAATGAAACAAGTTTTTGTTCTGATATTAGGGGTTTCTGGAATTTAGAGATTGTCATAACTCATCCTAAACCATCTGTTCTCCCCTGATGTGAAGCAGCATTTCCAAAGAAGGCACCCGGTCAGTGAGGCTGAAGCAGAGGTTCTGTTGCAGTCACCCCACAGCCTGTGTGGTGTGCTCGGGACAACAGGACCTATTTTAGCGCATACCTTCACAACTCCCACACAACAACCACGAGAGGGGAAAATCCGGCAAAGATTCGTGTGTACAAATAAGCAAAGAAAAACTCCCTAAATAATCCTAAATTCCACAATAAGTCATGTTCTTTCTTTTAGTTATAAATATAGTATATTTTAATAGAAGACTTCTAAAATAGGAAGAGAAAAATGAATAGTACCTGACTCATTAAAAATAAAATAAAATAGAAAAGTATAATAGTTATTTCTTATGTATCCTCTTCATAAGGCTATTATGAAAAGTTTTGCAAGAAAACAAATACTCTAAGCTTAAAATAAAGTAATAACAAAAGCATCTTGATTTGTTTGAAATAGAGTAATGACAATTTATGGATAAATATATGCTGCCATTTCAATCTTGAAAAATATATGAAGAGGAAAATGAAAGAATTGTGGTATTTATTATCTCTTTCTCATAAAATTAATGTTGAGTTACATAAGAAGTCAGATGCCATAGGTAAGGTTGAAAGAAAACCCAGTGTGTTCCTCTAATGATCAGCGTTACTCAACTCAGGTCAAAAAAGACAAAATACTCAAACACATGTTGTCAAAAGATATGACAGGATTTTATAAATAAGCCCGAAACAAACAAAACAACAACAACAACAACAAAAAAAAAACACGTTCGGCTTCATTTGTGATGAATCAAGACAACTCTACAATGATTTTAATCCAAAAATCTGGCAACATTTGTAAACAATGGAGATAATAATGATGCTGAACATACATTATAGAAATGTATACTGATGTCCCCCATCTTCCTGTCTAGAATTTCTCTCATTAAATTATATGTGTATGTGTATCTGTGTGTGTGTGTACATACATACATTACTCACATTTGCTAAAAGAAATGGACACAGTCATAGTAAGGAGGTACTTTTTCTACTAAGACTAAGACTAGAGAGAAATACCAAGCTCCACCATTTCCCCCGCAAGGCTCAGCCAGCATCTTTTCAGGCACTAGAGTCTGTCTGGAAACTCTCATAAATAAACAATCTTAGACACCTGGAGGAGGTGGCCCACAGAAGAAGAGAACCCACACCAGCATGGTAGGGACGGCGTCATTTTAAATACCCCACTTCTGCTTTTCCCACGTTAACACAACATTTGGCAGAGATCCCCCCACGCCCACAGCTTGTACAGGGGAAAAGACAACCGGAGACAGTCATCCACCCCACTTGGCATTCCAAGGGAGCTGCTTTCCAGGGAACCCACCATGGTCCCAAGTCACAGAAAACATCAGGGCACCGTCACAGCTACATAACACAGATTCAGATGAAGATGCCTGGAGATAGAGTGTTCTAAGAAAGATGCTCTAAGCTTTATGGCATCTAAAAAGAAAAATTTTAGTAAAAACACAAATCAAAACTAAAAAGGGTTAAAAACAACACTCTAGAAAAACATTAGACCCAAAAGAAGTCAGAGAGATGGGAGGAATGGAAGCATCTACACAACTAAGAAATGTTAACGTTTGGAAACAACCTTGCCTCTCAGTAACACCTCGAATGGAGTAGGACCAGCATCTCCAGTATAAAGACAGAGAGCAAATGAACGGATGAAAACAAGACCTAACTCTGTGGTCTACAGCACAACCACTTTCTCATGACAACAGAAAAAGAATGGGGACAATGGCCCTTCTTTCAGGTTAAATAAATTTTAATTAAAATATGTGAGAAGAATCAAAGACATTATCTAGAGACTCATTCTTTAAGAGAAAATAACAATTGTCAATGTATACATACCTCCAAATCAGAGTGAATAGATAAACAAATATTAAGGGATCTGAAGCAGTACAGGTTGTAGCACAACAAAGGGATCTGTGCTGTAATGCAGTGATGGAGAGGGACCTCAGTGCCCTCTTTACAGCGTAGATAGTCGTCCAGGGAGACAACAAATCGAAACTCACTGACCTTAAGACGCACTCTAACTGAGACCTAACGGATGACTGCAGAACATTCCATAGAGAGCACAGAACACCTTTCTTCTTTTGGAGTGGGGAGCAATGTGTAGAAATTATATTTATATGGTCAAGATATGAGAATTATTTTTCTCAGATTTTCTTAGCTAAACTTTTCTTTATTTTTTGCTGTAGCCCATATTCCTGTCTAGAATTCCCTTCATTAAATTGTGTGTGTGTGTGTGTGTGTGTGCGTGCGTGTGTGTGTGTGTGGTGTGTGTGTGTGTGTGTGGTGTGTGGTGTGTGTGTGTGTGTGTGTGGTGTGTGTGTGTGTGTGTGTGTGTACATTTGCTAACATTTGCTAGTTTTTTAAAAATTAGTTGAGCATTTTGTACAACATATTTTGGTCATATTCACACACTCTCAACTCAAACTTGGAGCCCTCCTCCACCCTACCCCCTGGCCCCTTCAATATCAATTTGTTATGTCCAAATATTTTTGCATCTGTGGTCTTCACTAGAATGTGGTTGACTTTCTAGGGACTGCACTCTAGAGAAAACTGTCTCTCCCTCTCTCAGCAGCTAAAACCTGCCATTTGCTTGATGGCTGGGGTGAACTCACGTGCCGACACCCCTTCTCTTGCTGGGATTTGGTCTGGCGTGGACTTACACAGGTTTTGTGTCTGTTGTGAGTTCATACATGCGGCTGTCCTGCTTTGTCCACTGCTCTGCTGTGACACTGTTTCCGTGTAGTCATCTGCCACCTCTGTCACTTACGTTTTTTCTGTCCCCTCCTTCCACCATGATCTCGGAGATTCTGGGGAGTGGTGAACTATATATGTTCCCTTTAGGGGTGAGCATTCTGAAGTCTCTTATTCCCTGCACGCTGACCTGTTATGGGTCTCTGTGTTAATCGCCATCTACTGCAAATAGAAACTTCTCTGATCAGGGTTGAGGAATACATTGATCTATGGCCACAACAAGAAGTCTACCTTGAGATTTCATCTCGCCTCACTCAGAACGGCTAAGATAAAAACCACGAATAATGAGAAACGTTGAAATGGATGTGGGGAAGGGATAATACCTATTCACTGCCATTAGAAAGGCAAATTGGTCCAGTCACTACGGAAATCACTGTGGAGGTTCTGCAGAAAGCTAAAACTAGGTCTATCATGTGACCCAGCTCTACCAACCTTGGTTATGTACTTAAAGGACTCCATAGAGTCCTGCTCTAGAGATACTTGCTCATCCATGTTCACTGACACTCTTCTCACGACATCCAGGAAACGGAAACAGCCTAGATAGCCATCAGCTGACGGATGGATAATGAAATATGGTACATTTACACAGTGAAACCTTACTGAACTGTTTGAAGATAAAATCATGAAATCCTGAAGTTAGGTGCCTGGAGTTGGAAACAGTCACTCTGAGTGAGGCCATCAAGATCCAGAAAGACAAATGACACGTGCTTTCTCTCATCTGAGGACATTAGCTTTGAATCTTCATAATGTAAGTTTCATTTGGAATAACCATAGACATGAAGAAATGACCAAGGGGCCCTGAGGAGGGCGGTCCACGGAGGGGAGTTAGGCTGTGGTGGTGAGAGTAAAGGGGAATAACGGAAGAGGAAGGGTTAAACTGGGTCAGACGTGGACAGTAGGATAGAGTGTGGAGTACAGGAGAGGTAAGCAACACTAAAGACCTTTCAAAAATGACCATTCCTGGGGCTCACATCCGGGAAGCTGCAGAAAGGGAAACCCGACCACCCGCAGGAGTCTAGGCAGGTGAAGGAGGAGCTAGGGCTCTGTTCTGGGGAGACCTGCCTCTTCCTGACCGCCCATTCTTCAGAAGCACATGAAATGTTATGGGGTAGATCATACGTTAGGCCACAGGATCAAACAATATGAAATCACCTTTTGTCAGTATATCATGAAATAACAAGGAGAATCTCAGAAAAAATCATGAATGTCTGGATATTATGTAGCCAGCACCTGAAGAACCAGTGTATTGATGAAGAAATTGAGATCCAATTAAAAACATCATGGGACAAATGAAAAGGGAAACACAAAATATCCAAACCTACAAGCCACAGACAAAGCAGTTCTAAGAGGAAAATGTATTAAGTGTTCAAACCCAAACAGCAGGAAGATCTCAAGTAAAGGACTAATATTCTTCATTAGCAATTAGAACTATCTAAGCTACCGCAAACTGGTAGAAAAGATATGATTTTTCAGTAAAAAATAGATTATTTAGAAGGAATGGTCACATTTCTGGAGATCTGCAATCTGTCAATACTTCATCAAAAAGAAATAGGAAATCATAATAGGCCAAAAATGAATCAGAAAACTGACTTGGTATTAAAATCTCCATTAAAGAAAAATCTAGAACCTAATGACTGTACTGTTGAATTCAATGAACTAGCTAAAGAAATAACACCAATCTTTCTGGGTCTTCCGGAAACATTAAAGAAGGAATATTTCCAAATAATTTTTGCGAGATTAGCCTTGCCTGGCAAAGGCATTACAAGAAAAGAAAATTGCAGGCCCGTGTCTTTACAAACACAGATTTAACAACAACCAGCAAGATGACAGCAAGCTAAATTCAATGTCACATGTAAAGGATCATAAACCATGATCAATTGGGATCAGTCCTCTGGATACAAGAATGGCTCACCACAGGCCAGTCAATGTCACATACCACGGTGACAAAATGACGGATGAAAACATTGCTGTTTCGTTGCATGGAGAAAAACAATTGGACAAAATTCAAAACACTTTCCTGATTAAAAAAAAAACCCTCACCAAATTAGGTACAGAGGAAAATATCTTAACACACCAAAGGCAACACTTACTCAACAGAGAAAGTTTGAAACCTTTTCTCTATGATCTGGAACAAGATGGGACGCCCTAGTTTTTCCACTTTCTACTTACAGTGTTGGAATTGCCGAGTGCAATCAGACAAGAAAAAGAAGAAAACCAAAGCATAAAGGAAGACGTCAGTCACTCTGGTGTGATGATTGCAGGAAACCTTTACTCTAAAGTCACTGCAAGCAGTAAAAGAACATAACACTTCAGGGCACAAAATCAACACATGAAAATCTGTAAAAAAAATTACTTTTTCAGATTACTGTTACTGTAAGAGAAATTGAATTAGGGACAGAGAGATGACTCAGTGGTGGCTGCTCTTCCAGAGGACCTGGAGTTGAGCCCTAATGGTGGCTCACAACCATCTCTAACTCCAGTCTCAGGGATCCAGTGCCCTCTTATGTTCATGAATACCATGCAAACATGTGGTTCACAGACACACATGCAGGCAAAACACACACATAAAATCAAAATAGGTCTCAGGATCTAAAAGAAATCTAAATAACAATCCCGTTTGTAGTTGCTTTTGGGGAAAATGAGTAGGAATCAATTTAACTAAGATAAGAGATTTTTTAAAGAGACATGCTGGAAAGTATGAAACATTGAAAGAAATTAAAAATAAAACAGATTAACAGAAAGATATCCCATGTTCATCAATTAGAAAAATATTGTGAAAATGCTTGTACTACCCAAATCAATCTATAAATTTAATACAACTCTTTCAAAATTTCATGATCATTTTTCATAGAAGTTGAAAAGGCAACCTTCAAATAGATGTAGGAGCAGAAAAAAATAGCAAAGGTAATCACAGGCAAAAAGAGCAGAATTCAAGGTGTTACACTGTATGTAAGTACGTTACAAAATGACATTATTAGAAACACATGCTATTTGCACTGAAATATACAAAGACCACTGTAAAAGTATAGAGACATGAGAACCGAATCCACCTGTGTATAGACAACTTTCAATGAAGAGCAAAGAATAGAGTGAGGAAAGGAGAGTCTTCAAAAATGAGTGCCAAGAGAACCAGATCCTAGTCTGAACACGGAAGAACTGCCTCCTTGTCTTTTAGGAAGAATTCTTTGGTTAGGATGGGTGTTTTTGTTTGTTTGTTTTGGATTCCCTGCCTTGGCATCCCAAGGGCTGGGATTATAGGCACGCACCACCATACCCTCATCTCTTTAGGAACTACTTTCTTGCTCATCTGTCGCATGTATTGGTGACACTTCAGGTTTTATCCCACGGAAAATGTGAAAAAAAAATCTTTGAATTTCAATTTTTTTTTTACAAGTCTTAGTCAAAGTGAGCTTAACTATAATGGTTGAGGCTTACCAGTTGGACAATGCAAACTGTTGAATGCCACTTCATTCTCTAGACCTTCAGGCTGTAGGTAAAAAAAAATTAAAGTTAACATGAAATGCATTGACCTTAGGGATATGTGTGTTGTTGTTTCAGGACAGAGCTTCTTATAGTTAAGGGAAGATTTATGCATTATATACATATATAAATAAATAAGTACAAATGAGTGAAAATTAATACAATTAATTAAAGAGAGAAAATTATGATGATAAATGATAAGTAGACAGATAGATGGATGATTGGGTGATGAACAGAGAGATGAAAATATTGTGAGACACACATATATTAGTGTTATTACAGTAGCTACATATTTATGTTATTATAAACCTTATTATGCACTGTGCATTTAACATTAGAAGAAATTGAAAGCCGGGTGGTGGTGGCACATGCCTTTAATCCCAGCACTCGGGAGGCAGAGGCAGGCGGATCTCTGTGAGTTCAAGACCAGCCTGGTCTACAGAGCTAGTTCCAGGAAAAGCTCCAAAGCCACAGAGAAACCCTGTCTCGAAAAACCAAAAAAAAAAAAAAAAAAAAAAAGAAGAAGAAGAAATTGAAGAGATGAAGAGTTGAAACCCTAAAAATAGTCAGACCCCTAACTGATTCCACTCTTCTGTGATTCAGTGTGTCCTCTCAGGGAGGCAGGTTTGCTTACTTCAACCAACAGGGACTTGATGATTGTGTCTTTCTTTCCACGGTCAGGGACTACTGGTACCACATTCCCACAAAGCTCCTGAGAGCTGAGAACCTCTGCACTCACAGTGAAATTGACATTTCCTAGCAGGAAAAAAAAGCCAAGTAGAAATGAGTACATTTCCCCTTCCTCCACGCTATCAAGCTCAGAATTGACAAGGGTTTGCTTTAGATTAGTAAAACCATGGGACCTGAAATGGGAGCAGCATTCACTAGAGGCCAGTGATACTAGAGGTAGAGGTGAGGAAATGGGGGGGGGGTTTGAACCCTTATCTTACAAGAAAAGACTTCTTTTTGCTGTGGTTGGTGTTTTATTTTATTTGTGGTGTGGGCAAGACTGGCCTTGAACTCATGATTGACCCTGACTGGCCTTGAACTCATGATTGACCCTGACTGGCCTTGAACTCATGATTGACCTCGACTGGCCTTGAACTCACAATTGACCCTGGTTGGCCTTGAACTCATGGTTGACCCTGTCTCAGCCTCCTAAGGGCTGGCCTGAAGGTGTGAACCAGTAAGCCTGGCAGTGCTTGGCATTCTGGAATGCAAGTCCAAGAAAATCAGTCCTCCTGCCTGGGGGTCTTTGTCTGGGAAAAGGAGCACTGCTTCCGCTGGGACTTTGTGGCTCACCTAATGACTTTGGAGTTACTACCCAGGACACAGTGTGACGCTCATTCAAACAGATGCAGTGAGACTCTTGTTCCTTCTCCACCGGGGCAGTTAGGAAATCAGGAGATGCCTCTAGCTGCACAGCAACCTGGAAACACACAAGAAGCAAAATTAAAGATAGGGAGACCAAGTTTAAACCGAAGCATACTTGGGGACGGTTAGATTTCAGGTTGCCTGACATCAACGAGGTGATAAAGATGCAGGGCTGTGCTGCCTTCATTAGCACCTCAGAGATGAACCTCAGCCCTTGGGGGTCAGAAGAAAGATAATGAAGGGCTATTGCCTGGGTGAGTGTTCTTTCTGGGACTCAAGCGTAACTACTCCCCAGTCACTACACAAAAGTCTTTAAGTAGTTATGGTTTGGGCAGAGGCAAGATGTACAAAACAGTTTTTTAAATGAAACTTTGTACAATGAGCGCACTAAGAACTAACATGTAAGAATGCAGAAGCTGAATGCACAAACTCTAAAACATGAGACGGGGTAGGGCGATGCTTGCTGGGGTCAGAAATCTTTCTATTGTACAAATGACTTGACCTTAAAGGATTGTGATCAATGTCAGAAACTTGTCTTTGTCGGTTGATTCTTAGAGATATCCATTTTCATATCCTATGAATATGTGCATGATAGTTTTTTCTATTGACCATATTTGTAGATAAGACATAGGTTTAATTTTTTTTTAACTTTTTGATATTTCTAAGAATACAACTTTCAACCAGGTGGTGTAAAATTTTAAATTTAA
>JAQHUG010000302.1:1359731-1403254 GCA_028555095.1 Dicrostonyx torquatus | reverse complement strand
CGGATCACAGAGTAGGGCATCGTGAGCTCCACGAAGAAGGGCTGGAAGGCTTGGAAAGACACCACAGGAGAGAGGCCCAGTCCAGAGTCATTGGACAGACAGAGGGCTCCGGCCTTCCACTCAGTGATGGTGTCAGGGGCCATCAGCTCCTTTTCAGAGCTTCCTGTTGAGCTGCAGGGAGTGGGATATGAAGTAAAGGAGGTGAGCAGCTTAGCAAATCCCCTTTAAGAAGAGAGCCCTGAAAATGATTCTGTGGCCATAACTTAAACGTGCTCAATAGAAACATTGGTAATTGAAGAGCAAAGCCAAGACTTCCAGTGGGAAATGGTGAGATTCTCTTCTGTCTGCAATTAAGTCCATTTTACAAATCTCCTGATAACTAGATCTAATCTCTTACAGAAAAACATAGCTCTAAGCTGTGCATGGAACTGATATTTTTCTCAATTTCTGTTACAAAACCTGATCCACCTCGGATGGGTCTACAGATGTCACTTCTGCCACTACTGTGTTTGTTTGGCCAGACATATTCTAAGCTTGACTTGTGCATGCTTATCAGTAAAGAAGCAGATTGTTTTTTAATATGTATGGTACTTGCTTACATTTAATCCTTATGCTCATATTTTTAGGATCTTATAATTTAAATTTTCCAGAAAGTCTTCTTTCTGACTCAAAAGATGTAGGTACCATGGTAACTTCTTCCGAAAACAGTGATGGAACTTACAGGCGGGAACTAAAAAATGAGGTAAGAGTTTTTAGTTTCTCCTAGAAGAGATTTGTTTAGCCTCAATGCTCTCTGGGAGTTGGACTCCTTATTAGCCCACTGCAGAGAAGGGGAGGTCACCCAGAAGACTGCTAAGAGCCTGGATAGAAAGGTAAGCAGGAATGGTGC
Source organism: Dicrostonyx torquatus (assembly GCA_028555095.1). NCBI lineage: Eukaryota > Metazoa > Chordata > Mammalia > Rodentia > Cricetidae > Dicrostonyx > Dicrostonyx torquatus. The sequence continues at coordinate 1,402,365 of JAQHUG010000302.1, read as the reverse complement.
TTGCATTCTCAAGATCTCTGACACCCGGAGAGCAAAGAGAAAATGTGCCACGGATGTGTGCTTGTGACCAGTGCCTTTCTCCCAGGGCTCAGCACAAAGAGAGCAGGTGACAAGCATCCAGCTCCTAGTTTTGGCCTGGAATAACTTTAACCACACTCATTGACACTGTTTTCCCCCAGTGGTCGTGCCTTTAATGAGCTCAGAGTCTTCTGGGAACCCAAACAGCTGCATGGGCCTTTTCTACTGCTCCTTCTGCTATTCTGGATGGCTCCAGACACAGAGCAAAGTGTCCCAACAGCTCGCCTGTCTCTGGAAGCAAGAGGACAAGGTTGGCCCCTAGACATAGGGACTGAAAGGATGAATAGAAATACGTGTAATACGAACAAGAGTGGAGCCATTGTCACAGACACTGTCCATGGCTTTGCACAGTGTGAACGCAGTTCCTGGGCTCTCCAAGAGGAACAAAGGATTGGTACAAACAGTTAACATGCAAACGATTTCGAACCATGTCTCAGCAGGTCAGTGTCCATCTCATCTGTCTTGAGGAGTTGACAAATCTTGGCAACTGCTAAGTTGCTGGTGACCACATGACAAGTAGGTGGTGTGAACAACCACAAAGATCCGAGAAGTGTCTAGAATCTCTGGATTGGCTGACTGTGAGGTGCCTCTTAAATACTGGGAGATCCCAATATCTCACATTCACCAAAGACACCATGTGCAGACAGATCCCATGAAGAAATAATAAACTTGAAAAACAATCAGCCAAACAGACGTATCTAGAACTTTCAGGGACAAAAACAGGCTATGAAGTCCCCTCAAGCACACAGTGGGTACTTTCCAGGGTAGATCACAGGCTGGGTCAAGAACCAAGTCTCAACAACGTTAAAAAGCACAAAATTATTTTGTGTATCTTTTATTGTGAGATTTCTTCATTCCTTGATTGCCCTAATTTAAGGAAGTATTAATATCAGCCTTTTAAAGAATTCAAAAATGGAAATAGAGACCAAACTCAATCAGATAGCCAAGCTAGATAAGAGGTCCACAAGAAAATCAGTCTATAAGCCAGTATCTTAAATAAACCAAGACACAATCCCTAATAGAATAACAGCTAACTGAGCCTGATGGGACATTAAAGAGATGATGCAGGGAGCACCAACTCAGTGCGGCACACCACATTAGCTGACGAGAGAGTAGAACCCATGTGATTATCTTACCAGGTACACAACAAAAAGCCAACATCCCTTCGTGATGGCACAGAAGCAAATTTTCTCCGTGTAACACAGACTGCTCCTGAGAGCCCCGACACTGTACCCAGTGGAGCAAACCTGAAAGCTTGGCCTGTAAGACCCAGCACAAGACCAGGAGCCCGTTCCCACTCTTGTCCGACCGAGTGCTGTCGAGAATAATTAGAGCGGGAAGAGAAGCCAAGAGTGTCCAAGCTGGAAACGAGGAAGGTCATTCCTGTTTACGGATTAGCTGGTCCCAAATAAAGAGAATCTCAAATGTTCATTAAAAAAAAACAAAACTAATCAATAAACTCAACGATGCTGTTCGATACAAAATCAATATATGAAAGTATGTTTGCATTTCTAGACCAGTAACAAACTATCTGGAAAACAAATAAAGACAACGATCCCATTTACGATGGAATAAGTACATAGAAATCAATTTAACCTAGGAAGCTTCCACATCACTCAGCCTGCAGATGCCACCACAGTGAAAGTGAGACGCGTGTTACACAGTCCTCAATGGACACATTAAAAAGCTGAAAAACTGTCATGGTTCAATATTGCTGCATCTTACATAAAAATAAGCTACTTACTCCACGACCACCAAGTCCCAGATCCAGGTCTCAGGGAAGTATTTTCGTATAATCTCCATGGGAGGCTCAGAACCCTCTAGAAAGTCCTCTGTGGGGCTTTGGCTTAGGAGTTGGTACGCAAGTGGTTCTGTGGTAGGAGAGAGGAGACAGGGGCAATAAATGCAATGAGTGAGGTCAGGAGATGTTGTGTTACCAAAGCGCCACCACAGAAAGATGCCAGGGAAGAACCCATGGACAATCAGGAGGGCTTCTCGGAGGAAGTGGCATTTCATCTGAACCAGGGGAAGAACTTTGGATTGTGTACAAAAGGGAGGGCCTTGTGGAATCCCAGGAATCTACTGCCCATCGTGCCTGGCGAAGAGACCTAGGGTGTGCGGCGGGGGAGGGGGGGTTGGGAGGGCAGAAGCCTAGGTTGCCATTGACATGTTCATCTGAGGGAGCAAATTAAGATAGGGTAGCGCTTTTGAGAAAGAGTTCACAGCAATGGAGGAAGCAGGGCTAGAAAAGCTCTGTACTCCCTAGAGAGCCCGAATGTCAGTCAGCTCTCCGTTAACATGACAGCCACTCCCTTTAGGGAGATGTCCGCAGATGGCCATACTGGTAGACAGTAGATACACGGGCAGATCATACATCTCTATTGCCTATAAATCTTACAATAAGGGAGTCTACAATTCATAAATAAAGACATCCGGTTCTCTGTGGTAAATGTCACATAGAAAATGAATTCTCACGGAAGGTTTCCCTAGACTTTTCCTTAACACAGCCAGTCACTAGTTAACAATATAATACTAAACCCACGCTGCCCACTGTGACTCAGCAAAGACACAGCTGGCATCACTGAGCACAGCAAAGACTCTTCGCTGATATTTTAGCGCCGTTGAGCAACGTCTTGGCTTGACTGAGAGAAGGCCGTCCTGCTCTATGTGTATTTCCAGCATTGTTTCCATAGCTGAGTTCCTGGGCACCATCCCTTTTCCTTCCACCCCTCATCTCTATCGGTGAAGACAGACAGCTTCTTGGTGGCCGATTTCCTGGCTCCTCAGAGGCCTTCCTTTCCTTACTTTGTGCCTTCATTGGATCTGCACTTCTCTTAGGCCACTGGTGACAATCGGCCTTCCGTGCTCTGCACTTGGCGGAGGGCTGACAATATCAGACCTGAGCTTATATCATTATGAACATTATGCAGTGAACTTCATACATCTGAATCAAGTCTTCTGTTAATTTTGATCACATTTTGTTTTTAAAAATTTATCTTGTTTGGTTCGGTATTTTCAGCACTAACCTCCTCTGCTGTCTCCGGACCATTCACAGACCTTGGGTTTACGGATATCTGAGTTGGTGAAGACCTTCAACCCCATGTCCTACAAAGGAGATGATCAGCTGATCAGTGCATAGCCACACACATGTCCTTCCATCTGAATTAAACTTCCCATATGTGTGTATTTAGAGCAGGAGCATTAGCACGCTCGTGGGAATGTTAGTACGCTCGTGGGAACATTAGCACGCTCGTGGAATGTTAGCACGCTCATGGAAACATTAGCACGCTCATGGGGATGTTAGCACGCTCGTGGGAACATTAGCACACTCATGAGAATGTTAGCACGCTCATGGGAATGTTAGCACGCTCATGGGAATGTTAGCATGCTCATGGGAATGTTAGCATGCTCGTGGGAACGTTAGCACGCTCGTGAGAATGTTAGCATGCTCATGGGAACGTTAGCACGCTCATGGGAATGTTAGCATGCTCGTGGGAATGTTAGCACGCTCGTGGGAACGTTAGCACGCTCGTGAGAATGTTAGCATGCTCATGGGAACATTAGCACGCTCATGGGAATGTTAGCATGCTCGTGGGAATGTTAGCACGCTCATGAGAATGTTAGCATGCTCATGGGAACGTTAGCACGCTCGTGAGAATGTTAGCACACTCATGGGAACGTTAGCACGCTCATGGGAATGTTAGCAGGCTCGTGGGAACGTTAGCACGCTCGTGAGAATGTTAGCATGCTCATGGGAATGTTAGCACACTCATGGGAATGTTAGCACGCTCGTGGGAATGTTAGCACGCTCGTGAAAATGTTAGCATGCTCATGGGAATGTTAGCACACTCATGGGAATGTTAGCACGCTCGTGGGAACGTTAGCATGCTTGTGGTGTTAATTTTGTCCCTTAAACTCCCCTGACAGTCATGATTTTATACATGATACTTAGAAATATCACAAAGCAATAAATTTCAATAAAAGAAAACATTATTAGTCATTAAACTTGGTCTTGAAGTCACTGCATTCGGCAGATCTGCTCCTGCTGGAGAGCTCGGAGATGTCCCTTGGTTCCTTTATTCTGTCAGCTTCAACTGTGACAAGAAGACACTTGTCCACACAGGATAATTTAAGAGCCTACAGAACCGTCTCTAGGGTAAGGAGCTTACCTTTAGAAAGCCATACATGTCCTCTTCATTTGTATTCTGCACTGGGGAATACAGGGTGCCATTAATGTAGACATTGTTATGCTTGATACAGTCTTCACTGTCTTCTTCCTCCAGATTCGCACCCTCAGGGAAGCCAGTGAGGTCTTTCACTGGGAGCAGATCATAAATCTGCAGAAATGCAAGCAGGTAGGGCTAGCTTGGTGTGGCTTTTTATTAAAACAAAACAAAACACAAAACCAAGAGCATCAGTACCAGCCTTCCCTCGAGCACCGAGATATGCCTGTTGATGAGAGACTGGTTGTGCACATCCACACACGTCATAAACATACAGCAATAATATAAAGTAAAAGCTAAAAACCAAGAAGTTATATTTTCTTATACTTCTACTTCCTTTTTAAAATCTTGTTTGCTTGTTTGTTTGGGACAGGGTCTCTCTATGTAGTCTTAGTTGTACTGGAATTTGCTGTATAGAGCAGGCTGACCTTGAACCCACAGAGATCCTCCTGGCTCTGTCTCCTGAGTGCTAAAATTAAAGGTGCACACCACACTGTCTGTGTGTGTGTGTGTGTGTGTGTGTGTGTGTTTGTGTCTGTATCTGTGTCTGCGTGGAGGTCAGAGGGCAGCCTGCGGGAATGATTCTGTCCTTCCACCATGCGGGCTTGGGGACTGAGCTCAAACTATCAGACCTGGCAGCAAGCTCCTTTACTCACTGAGCCTTCTCAACACTATACTTACATTATTATTGAAATAAAATCTATTATTTTCTTTTGTAAGCTTCCTTACATAAACACTTGGACAAGAGCATATTCCTGTCGGCCTCCTACTGAAATGGGAAGTGTTGAGCCAGCCACAGCCAGTACACCCCGGTGAGTGGTTCTAGGCAATGCTGTACCCTTTCGTTATGTCCTGCTTTCAAGTATTTTATTTCTCAATGTCACTTATCCTCCAATGATTTATTTTCTCGTTTTTTAGTCATCAATACATCTTTTTTCAATAATGATGTTCACTTTGTGGCGTTCCTTATTTTAGTGAACATCATTCATACGAAGACGGAAATCTGAAGCATCATTGCACTCCTGCAGCCTCAGTGTAGGCACACGGACCACCCAGACCCACCGCACGAGGTCATTATCTTCATTAAGCTTCCCACAATGCTAAAACTAGTTTGAAAACAAATATCATTGATTTGACAGAGTTATGGGTTCTGGGCACTCTGCTTTCTTTTTACACAAGTATACTTTATCGTGACCTTCCTGGTTCTACAGTAATCCTTTTTTAGTTTACACATCTGTAGCTCTCTGGTAGAACTTTTGCAGCCTGTTTCCTATGCTCCCTAGTACTGCTAAGTGCAGTGGCTCCACACACAGTCCCAGCTCGGTTCACATGGTCATGTGATCTGGAGCAAGCCATGATATTGACACTTGAACCTTGAGTCTTTCCGGCTAATTTGCATTGTGTTTTTACATTGTCAAAATGCTGGCTTTCTGGTTGAATATACTGAGCAAACACTTGCATCGTTTTTTTTTTTTTGTTGTTGTTGTTCACTTGCAGAAGCTGGGAGTGTGATGAGAAAAGAGGAAGTGGGAGAGATTGTGTGCAACCATCTTTCTCACTAAGCAAGGTACCTGTCAAAGACTTCAAAACTATTTATTAACCTCTAGGGAACTATAGTTGTCTTTATGCTTTTATTTATTCTTTGAGAATTCCCTGTAATAGATTTCCACTGTATTCTTCCCTTCCCTCAGCAGCACTATAGTTTCAATAGGTCTTCCATGCTCGGGCATTTCCCCTTGCTTCATGGCCCTCACACCACACGGTTGTCTCTCATCTCCAAGGCCGACAAGGACTCACCAAGGACGCGGAGAGCTCAGCCTCGGGTTTCATGAGCAGCACACTTTGGTCCACAGCTCGTAGGGCACAGAGGGACTGAGGAGAAGCTGTGACTCTGAGGAGGGTGCGAGTGGCCGGAAGGCCATTGTTTGGACTGAAGCTCAAATCCACCTGGCACATGGGAAAGAAAGCTCAGAAAAACCAATTTTTGTATATCCCACCCGGGGTCACTTACATTTCCCAGGTGTTCCTCACCTTTGGTTGCTTTCCCAGTGGTTGGTGTTACCCTACATGGGAAAAGCTTTGTCCCACCTTGAATTAGCTTTGATTCTCAAGATTGATTAGACCGTTGTAATGGTCTCTATAGATATTTCTAAACGGTCAGTTTTGAAGTATCAGTCTTGTATCTCAGATAAACAGTGAGAGCTCATTAACTCTGGATTTGTGGCCTGCGAAAAGCTCTAAGCGTTTTTGTTCGGGCTCCATGTGGCTTTTAAACCTGCTTGCGTACTTCTTCATATTCCACCACAGAGAGAGGAAGAAGGCACCTAGAGCTAGGCCGTGTGCACAGAGACTTTTAAAAACGAAGCAATACCACGATTTCTTAATGTGACTCTGCTGTGACCTTGTAGGACGTTGCTGGGACAATCCACACATGAGTAAAAGAACGGCTAGCAACAGAGACTGCAAGTCATAAATGTAGAAGTTTGATCATAGGAAGCACCCACCTTATTGGCCAGACAGTTTCCAATCTCATATTTGACAGTGTCTGCGACTACTTCGCCATCAGGCAGAATGATATAAAGAAGCAATCGGGCCACAGGAGCCAGGTCTGACTCCACGGGGATTAGTATGGAGAAATGGCCTTTCTCTGGAGCAGAGAGAATGAGAGGTGGCAACCATGGGTTAGCCACATTCAGAGTGAAAGTGAGAGTTACTTCATCACACAGAGCTAGTCTGAGCCCCTGGCCTAGCCAGTGACTGCTACAATTAGTGGGCATGATGAGCGGCACACATAACAAATGCAATGCAAACCTTGTAGAGCCCTGGCTCTGGAGAAGGCAGTTATATGAAATCCTCTCTCATATATAAATCATATATATTTTTTCTTATCACTTTTGAGCTTTAGCTGGCTGACCCTAGCCTCCAGTGCTACCTAAGGGAACGGAGGTATTGACTTCACCATCATGTTTCCTTGGTTCCTCCTGTTAGGAGAGAAAGGAAGTCACGAGGCCCGATGGTAAGAGGTTAACATACTGTATTTATATTTATGTCCTCTTTCCCTCTGTGAAATATATAGTGGTGTCCTTTTCTCCCACAGAGGCCAGCTTTGATGCCTTTGGATGCTGTCGTGTCTGCATTAAGTGTTCTTGAGTCAGTTGCAGTGCCTCCATTTTGGCACCAGAAGAGAAAAAGGTGCTTGTTCATAGTTTTCTAGTAAATCAGTGTTCAGACCCCATCAGAACAGGGAACCCTCAGATGTTTTGTTATCCTATTTTTCTTAAGCAGAGTCTCTTTGCATGCTAGAAATGCCCAGCTAAACTTTGGCAAGTCATTAGGAAGTTCAGGAGAGAAACACACCACACACACACACACACACACACACACACACACACACATCTGGCGGGGAGGGAGGGAAGGAGAGAGAGAGAGAGATTAGCACAAAATCTGTTAAGTAGAAAGCACTAAGAGTTTATACAACTCTAGAATGTCCTTCACGTTGAAATAACAGTCCACAAATAATTCTGGCTGGAAATTCTGAAATAACTACAATATGCTCATGACCCTATCAACAGCTTAAGGAACCCAAGCAAAATATACCGGAAAAAAAGAAACTATTTGATAAAGAATGACAAAAAGGACATTGCCTTTCTCCCTGACTTCCTCTTTGTTGTGACTTGATGGGTGAGATGCTTTGAGAGCATCCCTGACAGGCAATGAGGCCGGGTGGTCAGCATGGAGTGGAATGTGGAGATAATACCATACTCACTGTCTCCCTGCCCCATGGGCAGTGTGTGAGTCCCCGATCGAATTATGCCTCCCTTTGCCATTATCTGCAAAACAGGAAATTAAAACTTTTTTCAACAGAAACCTTATCCTAGCTTCCAATCTACAGGCTTGTCTTATTGAGCCCCTGCTGGAAGTAGTTAGTCCCATGAGAAGGCGGGCTTTAGGAAGAAACTAGAGTAAGAAGCTCAGCAGTCAAAAGCTGTGCTGCTCTTCCAAATGACCCAAATTCCATTCCCAGTACCATGCTGGGCAGCCCACAACCGCCTGGAACTCCAGCTGTAGGGGACTGGATGCTCTTTTCTGGCCTCCACAGGCACTCACACACATGGCATATAGTCACGGGTACACATATACATGAAAACAATAAGCTTTCAAAGGAAGGTAAAGCCATGATGTCCACAGAGAGATTTGCCTGTAGGCAGTAACGCAGTGGCCTCCCTTCTCACCAGGTAATAGAAGACCAGCTCCTTCAGCTCCTGCACACCCTCTCCATTGAGAATATAATGCGCCGGGACCTGCAGTGTTTGCTCGCAGGACAGTTTACTCGGTGTGGATTCCAGGTGCACAAAGCTTTTGCTTGGCGAGAAAACTGCGTTGGCCGTGTGCCGTGCCTCCACATGCTCTCCTGTCAACCATCTGAATCCATAGCAGACTTGGCTGTCCTTGTACTTGGCCTAGTGAGTTAGAAAAACAATGTTCTGCCACCAGATGGTATGCCGGGAACCATTGTCCTCACCATGCCCTGGAAGCTTGCTACCCTTCCTTGACTGTAGCTAGAAGTCTTTCCCTCCACAGTAGAAGTAAGAGAAGCCCTGATTTTATCTGCCTTGTGTACAGAGGCACGGCTGTGACTTTCCACCACAGAACACCCTGAGTTTGGTATTTACGTATCCGAAGAGAGTACCATGTGCTGTGTGTCTTGTGACTAGCTGGCTTGCAGGTCCCTTTGCTGCTTTGCCATGCAGATTGGCACTGGAGCTACAAAACCTCATCAGGGAGAGTAAACACCAGTAGCTGCTTCTCAAAGTAGTCACATCTTTGGAATCAGTTCCAACTGGGTTTTATGAATAGATATAAGAGTGTGACCTTAGAGATTTGAGAAACATGACTGTAAAAAACACTGGCTAGAGCTGAGCTGGAGAGCTAGCTGATGAATGCATTCTATAGTTCTGAATTTCATAGCATTGAAATCAGATTAAATATCCTATTTGTTAACATAAACATTAAAAAATATTTAAAAGAAAGCTGAGTGGTGGTGGTACACACTTCTAAACCAGCACTCGGGAGGCAGAGGCAGGTGGATCTCTGTGAGTTCGAGGCCAGCCTGCTCTACGGAGTGAGTTCCAGGTCAGCCAGGACTACACAGTAGAAAAGAAATATTTTTATTATTTTTTATGGCTAAAAACATTAAAATACTTTATTTTAGCTTTTTGAAATATTCATTATGTTATCATTAGCTATAGTCATGCAACTGGGCAACACGGCAAACAATGTACATAATAGTCAGATTGCTACATTTTATAGATACATCCAGTTGTTTTTATTTTAATGTATTCTTTTGAGAAACTGAAATAATGTTTTTCCACAGTGCATGCACCATCTGACAAAGCAGAGCACCCATATTTAACCATAGATTTCTAGTTAAAGCTACTAAAACTTGACCTTAAATTGCCTGTCAGTTATAGGGCTGTTTTTGTTCCATCGGACTAAACCACATTTTGGAGATTTCATCTCTTTAGGTTGCAATTTTGTTTTCAAGACTTAGGCATGCCATTAGCAACCTTTTTCCACACTCACCCTGATAGAGAGGGAGGTTCCCCGGATGTCATTGGTGTTGATGGAGAACCGCACCAGGCCATTCTTATCAGTGGTAGCATTTGAGTGATGGTTAGCTTCATTTGCCTCGATGAAGATCTTCTCAGATGGAAGAGGGGTGCCTTTCCCATCTACCAAGAGCACCTGCAGATTCAAAGCAAACGTCTATCCCTATGTATTGAATGCACAGTCCCAGGATTGTGGATAGCGTCAAGAGGCGACAAGGTGGTAAAAGAGACAGATGCTAAGTAAACACACACCCCCAATGTACACTTAAGGAACAGGAATCAACCCTAGGAAGTAAAGTAAGAGTCTGAGGAGAAACAAAGCAACAAGAAGAAGCAGGAGTGGCTTAGCAGACGCACTGTGACTCATTCACACAGATTATGTGCCACCTAACACACAGGGAGTTCTAGAAGACAAGAGTTACATGCTGATAGAAAATTTAGTACAGTAGTCAAGTAATTTGAGCCTCAGATACTCATCCTGTGGTGGATAGGATAACTTCCTACGGCTTAGTGCTATGGTGTGTCAATGTGTATGCAAGAAAAACATCCTAATACAGGTCCCATGTGCTTCTCCAGTTGACTTATATATGTCCCTGCTTCTCATCCTAGATGGTTGGCCTTCTGGAAAATAGGCAGACATGAGGGTGTGCTTCCATAGGACAATAAGTAAATTGGAAGAGACACACTTAACATTAAATCAGGTTTTAAAGTCTAGCTATTTTTAATACTGAACTCAGAAAAATAGATGAAAGATTAGATAGATAGATATATGATAGATAGATGATTGATAAAGAAACAATCCAGTTCATATTATAAAGTTGATGACTTTTTTTAACCATAAGCTACTTTGAATTTTTTGTTGCTGCTGTGAGCCTAGCTTTTAACAGCTGAACTGTCTCTCCAGCCTCACTTTGAAATGTTTTTTATTTTTAATTAACACATTGTATCTGTTTATAAAGTCCAATGTGAAATTTCAACACATATGCAAACAGTGTATAATGAGGAGATCAAGACAATGGGCATATCACTTGCCTCATATATTTGGTAGCAAAAAACAAAACAAGCTGACATGTATCAGTATTCCTAATTACCAGTGAAAGCTAGGCTTATCAAGAAACTGTAGCTCCATGTGCAAGCACAAGAATGGCAGCCGGCTTCACTCTTCTGTCATTTGCTAAGAGGGCCTTGTGACAGATAGTAAGTTCTCAGCATTAAATTAGAAACACTGTACTATACTTTTGAGCAGTTTTAAATGGACTACATTTTGATTTTAGGAAATGGTTAAAGTTTCTGAATATGTTCTGCACAGTACACACTGAGCTAGACACAGCGGTCTCCTCAGACGTCCGGAGTCACAAAGATCATTTGTACATCTGCTTACACTAGAAAAATCGTAACAGAAATTTGTCACAGGTCTGCAAGAAAGGCCATTGCGAAAGGGTAGAAACCTCAAACAGCACTTTATCTCTATATTTAGGGCTGTCTGAAATTATGTAGTTGCCCCTCAGCTGAAGAATGGATACAGAAGATGTGGTACATTTACACAATGGAGTACTATACAGTGGAAAAAATAATGACATCTTGAAATTTGTGGGCAAATGGATGGATCTAGAAAACATCATATTAAGTGAAGTAATTCAGACCCAGAAAGACAAATTTAATATTATTCACTCATAAGTGGCTTTTAGACATACAACAAATAAAAATCAGCCTACAATTCACAATCCCGGAGAACCTAGACAACAAAGAGGACCCTAGGAGAGACATACATGAATCTAATCTACATGGGAAGTAGAAAAAAATCAAGATCTCCTGAGTAATTTGAGAGTGTGGGTATCATGGGGGAAGGCAGAAGAGGGGGAGAGGGAGGGAGGGGAGCGGAGAAAAATATATAGCTCAATAAAAACAATTTTTAAAAAAGAAGTGATAGCTTCGGAGGATTAATATCTCTGCCCCCTCTGACACCACACACACACACACACACACACACACACACATACACACACACACACACAGAAAACTAATGATAATGTAATATTTATGAAAAACCCTAGGCACAAAGGAAAAACAACCTGTATATCCATTTCCACATGGAGTTGATATTAGAAGGGTAATGTGACTTGTCATTATGAATTTTGACAGGGTTAGGGGATAACATTATAAAATCTGCTCAGCAGACCATGAAAAGACTTACTGATTTTAAACAATGCTGTTCTAAAAATGATAAAAGAAATTATCAACTTGATAAGCTTTTAGATAATTTTAGAGACTTCAGATAAGCATGTATTTTTATACATCATAACTTTTGGTAATAGACATTTGGTTATATGTTTCCCCTTTGGCTACATTGATTGACAGCACCAGCAAGGCCCAGCTTTAGCAGACATTGTACCCGTGATGTGAATTCTGATAGCACATGGCTTGATGAATGGAAAACTACTCCACCTGTCCAACAAATGGGATCCCTTGTCTGAAGTATGAGTCCACGTTCACAAATGACAGGCTGGTCAAGGTTCTCATGATTTTAATGGACTCTTTTCCAGTTCCTTCCACACCTGAAACAGAGGGGAGATGTTCTTTGGCTGATGGCCGATGGCCGTGAGTTTCTTACATCATTACCTATTTCCTTAAGTTCCTAATTTGGCCCAAGCAAGAAATCAATGTCCTTTTCTTCTCCCACGCCCATGTGACACACAACCTGTTCCTTGTTCTCGGATCTTGGCGTTCACTTCAAGCTGCATCTCATACTCTTGCCTCTTTAGCTGGAAAGCCTTGGTTTTCAGTATGTGCGAGAAGCAGCCCTGGTTGTCTAGCTAATAAGGGAGAAAATAAGACACCAAAACATAATGCAGATTATACTGGATGGATTGGATAATCTGTCAGAATTTAGGGGGAATGATAAAATAATCTAGGCATACTATATTACATTATGACACATTATGCACGATCCAGGGACTACTTATAGATAATTTTATAATGATATCTTGTGTATAATTGACAGATATAATTCCCCGCTGTCTGAAATTATTCACTAGAAGGAATAATTGAGAAATATGCTAATGCTTTGGGTAATTAACTGCAACAGAGCCAACACTTCTCTGAATGCTGCCCCTGCCATGGCAGACAGCTTGTAACTGGTCATCTATCTGATGACTGTCTCACTCCCTGGCATCTAGATAGGGTTTTGTAATAGGTCCTTGCTTCTAGAAAGAAAATAGAACTGACACCCTTCAGGATCAAAGTGATTTAAAAGATGTGTGGAGTGTCTTCTTTTCCAGAAGACACCTGAGACGGCTTTGGATGGTTCAACTTGTTCTGGAACATGTACATTGGGCAATCGCGGGAGACAAGTAGTTATTTTTTGAGCTAAGTCATTTTTAAAGTTTCTTAAACTTTCCCCCAGCTTAACAGCATGCTGCTGCTACCAAACAACGAGTTTGTTGGTAGCTCCCAGAAGGCACAGCTCTGAGCCTACCTGTTCACTGAAACTCTCACAGAAAGCCAATGACTCGTCGCCAAAGCAGTTAGAAGGATGACTGTAATTCCTGCAAATGCTCACGGCCACATGTCCTGGAACAGGCTTCCCGTAGGTGTATCTGCAATGGGAACGTTGTCACATGATTCAAAGCAGCCCTGGACACCCCCGTTGCTGTCTTCCGTGAGTCCCCTTCAGCTGCAGCTCATCTATCCTCAGTGTTTCCTTCCGTCCTGTGCTGAGGTCACTCATCGAAGCTGACAAACCCACTGAACTCAGAAAATCCTCCACGGCACGTGCTGGAACTCACTTCATTCTTCTTTTGTCAGGTGTTTTGTTGATCTTGTTTTTTAAATTATTATAAGTTAATTTATTTTGAGACAGCTTTAGAGCCTGGGGTAGCCTTGGACTCACCATCCTCCTGCCTTGGCATCCGTTGTGTAGAGATGACAGGAATATACCACCATATTCAGTTTTCAACTTTTAAATCTCAGTATAATCTAGATAGTGGTGTTTTGCTACAAAGGCTAAATAGATTGTTTTATCAAAAAAAATAAATTAGGACTCACAGTATTAGGTTTCTTTATGACATTTTCAAAGCATTTTTTTTTTATTCTCCCCCGACTCTTCTTGCCCAGTCCCTTCATCTCCTTCCTCCACTTCCGGACCATACATAATACCTTTCTCTTCTCTTCCCTTCCAATGGTCTCCTGATCTCATAGAGTGTACCCATAAGCACCCCTACAAGTATGCACTCATATGATCATTACAAGCTAGGATCCATAGGTGAGAGAGGATGTGTGACTTTATATTCTTAAAAGAACAGTAATACCTACAGACACAAAATATACTTAATAGAAACAGCAAACATTTTAAAATGACTTAAGAGTCCAAACTACCAAAATGTGTTCTCAGTATACATCTCTCAGTATATGTTTTACTTTTTATAAAAGAAGTAGGGTTGTGGCATTAATGTCACATGTGATTGCTTTGTTTCCTTCCCTATTTGGAAATCGGAAGTATCCCCTTCTTCTATTTACAAAAACACTGGACAGTAGTCACAGGGGACTCGGTGGCCATGACTCCAAAGGAGCTAATAGTGTGTGTGCCACACATGTGAGCTCAAGGCAGCACTGGTCTTTTTGCTTTCTGTTAGGGCCACTGCAGGTCGTTTGGGGGCCTAAGGTCTTTCAGACATTTCTGGACTCAAAGGGATCACCCTGAAAGAGCATGTTTAGTCTCTCTGTGAAAATGGCAATGCAGAGAGGGAGGTGACAGCTAAAACAGCCTGTTGAATTAAGGATGATTTTGATTCTGAATCTACTTTCTTTACCCACTGCTTGCAAGGTCAAATAAGTGACCTGTTACTGACTGAAATTCCTCTATACGCTTGCATTACTTTTCCCCCTCCTTACTGCATTGGTATCCCTTGTGGCTAAGGGAAAACCAGCATCCTCAGTACACTTGCATACACGTGTGAGTGTATGCGAGTGTGTGTGTTCAGCTTTCTCACTTGTAGCGTAAATCCCAGCCACATGGCCTTCTATAAGTGGTCCCCACCCCATGATAGTTATAGAAATGTTGATAGAGATGATATAAAGGAAAACAAGAAGGAAACACAAAAAAAGGAGGAGGAGAAGAATGGCCTATGGGAACACTCCCGAGGTATTCACATTTCCCATGTTGCCCCTGCTCCTGGGGAAGTCAAAGCATTTGAGATGGTGAGTCTGCCCCAAAGAGCTGTTGCTGCTGTGCTCGTCAACTCACACGCCACACACCGACATGCTCATCTCTTCTTCCATAATGGTGATCATCTCTGGCACTGCCACCTTCACTTCAAACTTCGGCAGCACTGAGAACCGCAAGAAAGGAGGTTAGTGGTCACGCTGCAGAGTCGAAGGCTTTGTAACAGTTCTCTAACGATACTCCAGTATTTTGTGAAGATAGCTCCATTCTCCAATTTATCCACACTTAACTTCATTCTCAAGTAAAGATTTTGATTAAGAACTATGACAGTTCACTGTAACCTTGAAGAGTCTCTCCCCTCTCCAACCTCTCTCTTTCTCTCTCCTCCCTTACCTTCTTTTTCTCACTCCCCCCTCTCACTACTGAAACAATATTTTATTTTGGCCATTCAGTATTGTTACAAAAACCAAACTAAATTTCATTCACAAAGCACTGATGCCCCCATTGGACTTAGATGTAATTGATTCTACTTTCTGCTGTGGGAAGACCTTCTGTCTATGTGTTGCTTTTATTGGTTAATGAATAAAGAAGCTGCGTTGGCCTGTGATAGGGCAGAATAGAGCTAGACAGGAAAGCTAAACTGAATGTTGAGCGAAAGTGGGCAGAATCAGGGAGACACCATGTAGCTGCCGCAGGAGACAGACATACCGGAACCTTGCCCGTAAACCATGAGCCTCATGGTAAAGTATAAAATAATAGAAATGGGCTCATTTAAGATGTAAGAGCTAGTCAATAAGAAACTAGAGCTAATAGGCCAAGCAGTGATTTAATTAATACAGTTTCTGTGTGGTTATTTCAGGTCTTGGCAGACGGGAAACAAACAAGCAACCTCTGACAACTCTATGCCGAAAATCATCCACAGGAAACTAAAGGATTCTCTACAAACTCAAAACTATGAGCACTAGAGGTCTCAGTTATAAAGGACAACATTCTATGATTTTCTACCATCCATACCAAATTCCTCTACGAAGAAGGAGTGCTCTATGGTCCTGCCTGTTTCTGTCCGTATCACCACCTTGTAGGAGCCCTGAGGGGGCTCCGAGGAGAGAGGGAAGGACAACTGTTTGAGGCCACTCTCTAACTTGAAACTCTGCCACTGTGCAATGCGATTTCCTTTGGGGTCCTGTAATAAATTAACCATAATTCATAAAAGGGCAGAGAACATCAGAGGTTATGAAAGAAATCTATGGAAGCTTCCATGTTATCCATAAAAGGGGTGCATGAAAAGGGCTCAGAGGGCAGGGGAATTCCAGCCCACCATTCCTGGATGGGCTGGAAGCTTCTTCCTTCTCCAAAGTCTCTGGCATATGATTGTAAGAAGTCCCCACAGAAGATTTCCCATTAAATAACTGCTGATTGCTTTTCTCCTGATTGTGAAGTATTCACATTGCTTACCTCAATGTACAGAAGAGGAATCTGAAAGAAAAGAGAGAATTGTATAATGTTTTCAAATACATGGAATAACTCAACACACACACACACACACACACACACACACACACCTCTGTATATATTCTACCAAATTAAATTTTACTCAATTTTTTTCTGTATATATATTCTACCAAATTAAATTTTACTCAAATTTTAATTAATTCATTTCAAGCAATTAGTAGGTGATGCTAAGAACTTAGTTGCCATGGGTAATGGATATATATTTGTGTGCTATTGTTAGGAATAGAGCTTACCAATACTGCAATACTGTCTAAAGTCTTGTAGCATCCTAGTCAAGAAAATTCCTTTGCTATGCAACTTTACAGACTGAAAAATAAATACTTGGCTCTGGAAGTAACTATTCTTGAACCCAATTATTAATATGCACTATTAGGTGCTACTAAGAAAGAGAAAAGATGAGAACAGCTCCTCTACCACCCATGTTTATTCACTTACAAACTGTCTGACTCTACCTTCTTTCTCCCTGCATTCAGTTTAGTTTTCCTGCCTACCTCTATTCTGCCCTGCCATAGGCCAAAGCAGCTTCTTTATTAACCATTGGTAATAAAACCCATTCACAGTATTCAGAAGAGAATCCCACATCAGTCTTGTTTACAGATGTTGGCCAAGTTGTAACAATTCAGGGAGTAAGAAATAGTATTTTTCTAACCAACACGACTTTGTGTGAACTAGATATAGGTTTGTGAGACAGAGAAGCCAGGGTCATGGCATTTCCTTTTGCCTCTGGATTAACAGAGCATCGGTTCTTTTGAAGAGGAGAGGATGCAGTGGGACACTAGCTGAGGATGGAGAGCTGGTCTGATGTGCACATTGCAGTAGAAAGAGCTGTGAATCCTCACAAAAGAATAAATTTAATACCCTCAGCTTCTTTCACGGCAGAGATTTTGGTGTCGAACTTAGATTTTTGGACTGCTGTCCATTGTTTATTTTCTTCCTAGTTAGAAACTGAAGCGTAAGTTTAATTATGTAACAAACGACTGAGTGCCAGCTCTGGCACAGTAGTGGCAGGACATGTTCCCTACTGTTTGACCTGGGATCCTGTCTCAAATGGGGGCCCTGTACCACTGCAGCGTGAGGAGTCACCGTTAGTGCTGTCCAGTGCTTCCTCCCTCAATAACCAAAGCAGGGGCCTAGCCAGTTCATACAAGTAACAATGGTTTTATGCAAATAGTAGGAGACTTACCAGTTCATTAAGGGGGTAAAAATTTTTATCCAATGAGACAACACGAAATTTCACTGAAATAGAAAAATTTTTGGTTAACCCTCTGACCAGTCCTATAGGTGGGCAATACAACTGTTAAGGAACAAGG
Source organism: Dicrostonyx torquatus (assembly GCA_028555095.1). NCBI lineage: Eukaryota > Metazoa > Chordata > Mammalia > Rodentia > Cricetidae > Dicrostonyx > Dicrostonyx torquatus. The sequence continues at coordinate 1,384,472 of JAQHUG010000302.1, read as the reverse complement.
ATCCCAGGGACTGTGAGGATCAGGCGGAGGGAAAGGAGCTTCCTTTTTGATGCTGTTCTGACTGTGGGTCTCACCATACCTGTCTGCCCTGGTTTGTAGATGGATTTGTCCGTCTGGACAAAGATCAAACTCTCTTTATTTTTAATTAGCACTGTGCTCTTCTTCCTGAATTCATGAGTTGGTCCTTTTACTTGGACAGTGAGAAACATCACCCCATTGGACAAAGCTGGTGAGACCTGCAATATGGAAGAGAAACCCAGTGAGTCTTTCCAGCCTCCTCCTCTCCCTGTTCTCTATCTCTATGGAGATCTTGCCCGTTTTACTTAATTTTGCTCCCTCATTCTCATCTGGGAAGTTGGCAGAGGCAGGAATTCTGACATTTTACAAATGGGAAGACCTGAACATAAGGTGGAGAAACTACACTAATAAGAAAAACTGAGACTGAGAATCTCATCTGGATTTGTATGGAAAACACAGTGAAGTCTGAACTCGGTTACACACTGCATCTGAGCAAGTAGTTATCCACAACAGGACATCGTAGAAACCGGTCTTCGGGGTCTTAACTCGGTGAAAAGCAGGTGCTTTGGTAGTACTAGATTGCAAGTATCCCCTGTGCATCCAGCCCTGAAGAGATTTTGGGCACATGTCCAGGGTGGTTTTTACAGATGCCCAGGGTGCTTTCTACAGATGCCCAGGGTGCTTTCTACAGATGCCCAGGGTGCTTTCTACAGATTTATTTATTTATTTACTTATTGGTTTTTTGAGACAGGGTTTCTCTGTGTAGCTTTTTACTCTCGGAAGAGTATGATTAACCTTGACCTAGTTTGCTTTATAAACTTTAAAAAATGATTTTAATTTTAAGTAAAATTCACATTTCCCCCTTCTCTACTGTATGCTTTTTTAAAAGACTACTGGAATTGTTCTTTGATCATTGAACTTACTTTCAATATGCCTATAATATGTAGGTGAAACCATGAGTGGATATTGGAGCTCTACACTGGGTTGCTAGCTTCAGACTCTTTATTGGACACTCCCGTCACCCAGCCCCATTGCCTCCACCCAGTTTCTCAATGCTTTGTCTTGGTAACACCGGATCCCTATTTTAACCGAGTCAAGTGTCCAGAGGCCAAGTGGGTGCACTCACGGTGAAGGAGACACATTGGAACAAGTCCCTGTCGACCACGAGGTCAGTGAAGAGGCTTTGGTTTCCCTGGACAGACTCCATGAAAGCACTCACAGATACCGTCTCGTTTAGGTGGCTGAGGAGGAGGCAGCCCTTCTCAGGGACGCCTGTGTGGAGCAGGGAGGGAACCAACACCATGTAGATTCTGGGGATGGAGGAGTTAGAAGAGAGTGAGGGAACTGTTGCTATCAACATGTGTCCTTCACAGTTCCACCATTACCATCCCTCATCCTTAGCTACATAGTAAGAGAAGACAGACCCCGAACTGCCATGAATGGTAAGAGTTAACCGCCCCCTTTGCTCCCAGGCCATTGTAGTGACCATCTTTATTGAGAGATAGATAGACAGACAAACAGACAGATAGATAGGCAGGCTTGTGCATGTATCCAGCAAACTTGTAAAAATTCACACACCAGCAACTTTTTATTCTTTTACAAATATGGAATCTGAACCTCACAAAAAAGTGAGCCTCACAAAAAAGTCTCAGGCGTGGTGACCAGATAGCAATGTCTTTGCAGGTTACCCAACCTGAATGTTGGCATCACATGTATTTGCCTTTCCAAAAGTAGGGAAAAATCTCCATTCAAACACAGCCCATCCTCTGGTAACTCGGGAGAAAGGCAGACAGTTTCTCAATACCGTAACATATGACTAAAGACACTCCAGTTTCAAGCAGCAACTCTCAAGCCTGTTTTTATATACTCTCAGGTCAACTTATATTTTTATTGCATTTTTTAAACACAAGCAAACATATCTTTTTGACACTCTAAAATAAGACTTAATTTCTCTTAAATTAGGTTTCAACTTCTCCATAAAATCTTAAATTTTAAAAGTACTACCACCTATTTAAAAATACATATATTGAGAGGTATGGTGGCATATGACTTGGGAAGCTGAGCCGGGGGGATTACCAAGAGGCCTGCCAGGCTTACATAGCAAGATCCTGTTTCCTAAATAAATAAGTAAGTAAGTATGTAAATGAATAATTAAATGTATGTGAAAGTTCTTTTTGTAATAGTCAAAAATTCTAATTTCTGCTGCTAACTCCCTAGAAGTTTATGCTATGATTTCCTTATGCTTCAAAATATCTCATGAACAACAGTTTTTATTAACAGGTCTATACACACTATACTTATGCACAAAATTTATATGCCTGTGGTCTACCCAACATGGATTTGGATATACCCAATATGGTATGAAAATATAACAGTAGCTCTTCTTTTAAATTTGTGTCAAATATTTCTTATGACTGAATTATTTTCAGAAGTTATAATACACAACTTACCAAAAACATATAAATGATAATCCATACATAATATATTTAAAATCAAAATGCTTGCAAAGCACATTTTTATTGAGAATTGTGCCACCCTCACCCCATATCCCCCCAGTGAACATTGATGATGCGTGGTTGGATATTCCTCATGAAAACAAATAACATTTTTCTTTTGAGTAAATACAAGCACCAAGAAAAACAGTCTCCAACACGAGTAAGTAAATGGTAGATAACAGTTAGACCTTTGTCATCATTTCCTGCACATCCTCTTGTATGATCTGCCCTTAATTCCCCAGAGCCAGTGCTTCCAAATACTGTTCTGTCTGTCTGTTTGCCTATCTGTTTACTCTTGTTTCTTTGGAACACAGACCTAATCACTAGCTGATTTGCACAAAAGTCCTGTCTGGTCACTGGGTCCTTTACTTTTTCAACATCAACATACACATTGTGAGCCATTCCTAAGGATTTGTGACTCTCCAGACGAAGCGTCACTCGGGAGAAGTGTGTCTTTATTTAACCAAACCAGGTGAGGAATGTAAAGACCACAGGGTCTAGCAGTCTTCGGGACTTCAAGCATCCAGAAAGGTGGTGCATCACAAGGGGATTTGGATGTTCCGAAATCCAGAGAGCTCAGGGGAAATGTTTAAGGGTGAGTGAAGGAGGACGAATGAATAAGCGGGATTTGGGACATCTCGGAACTGGGAGGAACTTCAGAGGTGAGAAAGAAGGAGATGGGTAAAGGAAAGGAACGAAAAACCAAGACCCTAAAAGCCAAGCTCCTGCGTTCTGTGGAACTCACGGTTTTTGTGATGTGAAGGCATCCGTGGGCAGCAGAAGCAGCAGCAGCAGGGCCACGCTTGGGTGTGGGAGCCTGAGCTTCCCCATGCCGCAGGACTGACTGGAGACCCTGCTGCCTTGCACCCTGCACCCGCCGGAGATCTGAACGTGCAGTGGAGCAGCCGGGCTTTATGCTGCTCTTCTTGCAGACAGCTGGTTCCACCCACAGAAGTTCTCTAAACAAAGCTGAGGTCTTTGAACAGTCTCTGAAAAGGTCATTGATGGCCTAATTACTGCCAAGGTTAATTTCTGGCCGGTTAGCCAAAATTCCCAGAAGGATCAACCACTTTTCAGTCACTGCTCACTTTTTCTGGTTTTTCCAATAAAGCGGATAATCAGCTTCTCCAACCCCGTAGCCTCCCGCAGTGCTTTTTCTTGACGCTCTGGGCTCCCGCCTGGATAGTTGGCAAGGAGGGCGCAGCTTAAGCACCGTTAGGGAGGCTTGAATAGTTCACTCCAAACGAGTGTGCCAACACGTTCTGGGCCACATAAAGCCTGGCTTTAATGTGAGGCCCACGCTCAGCAAGCAGTCTTCTGTGAAAAGGATTTTGAGCCAAACTAGCAAGTAGGTTTTGACTTTAGAGATATTATATACTAGGTTGCAAATGAAGCGTCAGGGCCAGGAAAAATTATTATTTTTAACTTTCCTAATGTTCAGCTGTAATCCAAGTGCTGGAGGACAGGAGACAGGAGGATCCTGGGCTTGCTGGCCAGCCAGTCTAGCCTAAACAGTAAATTTCTAAGTCTCAATATAGCATAGCATTGACGGGAGCCTTCACACACATACATTTCTAGTCTAAGAAAGTGGAGAGTAACAAGTTTCAAACAACCCCCGTCTACTGTTCCCAACAAAGAGCCTAACCGTCTTTGCCATCCAACATTTTTGTACGACACTCCCTTCTCTAATCTCTACGTCCAAGAGACAATTTTATTAATTGGGGTGTCCATCCACTTGTTCTTGCAGCCCCTTGGCTATTCCTAACCATTTATTGATCCTCCCCGGCCAGAACCTAGCGATAGAATGTTAGACAAGTACAAGCAAGAATGAGCAAAAATTCTAACATTCTCATGGGCAGGGGATAGGATAGATTTTACCAGCGAGACAAATGAAGTAGCCAACCATTATCTTTAGAGAAGCTGAAGACTCCCCGAGGGCAGGTACGACAGGCACAAAGTCCAGTCGGGGCTCCTGGAAACAATGTGGGAGGAAGCACACTTCTGAAAGTAAGCTATGAAGTGTTAGTGGTGGTTAGCCCGAGGAAAGGGATGGGGGAGGGGGCACCCTAAGCTTTATAATGACACACGTATGTATGCAGGAGCTCAGGAGGGGAGAGCAGTAATGATGCTCTTGATAAAACAAAATAAATGTATTTGTCCTGAAAGAAATGGCTGACTGATTAGAAGGGTGGTGAAGATGGTTGGCTTTAAATCAGAGAAGAACTTTGGCAATATTAAAGTTCAGATCTGTTCCCTAAGAAGCGCAATCTTACTGAAATATGGAGCGGACAAGGAAATAATCTGGAAGATGGCGGGCTGAGCGGAGTGAGCAGAGTGAGTTCTACACCAGGGCACTCACGATGGAACTGGGAAGAGGTTGCCGAGTGACAGCGTGGTTGAGAGATAAGATTACAAGGGAAAAAAAATCCACCTTGTTTGTTTTAATTTCCCAGCTAGCTGGTGAGTGAAGTATGCTGCCTTTGACGGGTAAGACAGAGAACAGACAGGCAGGAGCAGAGGCAAGGCCAGAGGGTTGAGCTGAAAGAACACATAGTTTGAGGCAGTTCAGGTGTGGCATCCAAGTGTTCTTTCTGCTCTTGGTCTCTTTGTTCTAGGAGTAAAGTCTGTATGTACCGTATCCTTCTGTGCCATTATTTACATGAGAATCACCTCTGTCCTTAACTGCCGTGTCCTGGGTCATAATACGAAACTGGGATTATATTATTTCATTGTGAACAGCATCATGAAAAGTTGCACTATTTCTCACTATATACTAAAGTTAAACTGCCTGGCCATCTGAGGTCCCCAGATTCACCTGCTTGTGCAGGCTACAGGAACAAACGCCAATCAATGCTCAGAAGATGCTGATGAAAAAGTCAAGAGCCCAAGACGAGGGCCCAAGAAACACTTGTCTAAGTGAGAGGCAGAGGCAGTCAAATAGAGCAAAAGTCAGGAGTCTCAGGAGAGTGAGGGGGGTCTCTGAGTCTCAAGAAAAAGACCCTTCTAACAAGAAAGTAATGTACTAGATCAGCGTGATTATGAATTCATGCCAAGGCATCTGTAACAATAGCATTCAAAATTAAAAATACAAAGGACTTACTTTATAATACCTTGATTCAATCTGTAACAGAATTTGAGTCATTTATTTTTTTAGATGCCAGAAATAAACATTTCCAGGGATGATTTATTAAGACAGGATGGACAAAAGTTAATAAAATTTACTTGCTCGCTCATCATAAATTGTGAAGATAAACAGTGAAAGTCACTACTGACAAGTTATGTCACTGTGACATTAAATTATAGAATGACAACTATTCATCTAGATTAGGGATGACAGCCTTGAGAGCCATCTGTCTCCATGTTTGTGTGTAGCAGAAGCTTCACACAGACATGAAGGGAACATGATAAACAGGAGAGACTTTTGTAGTTGATCTAAGAGAGAGAAAATGCCAGTGTGTGTCTGCTAGAGATGCAGAAGGAAAGAAAGAGCGGGGGCGGTGGGGTCTGGAGCATCTGTCTGATGGCTACAGTGTATGTCTGCTAGGGATGCAGAAGGAAAGGAAGAGCAGGGGGGTCTGGAACATCTGTCTGACGGCTACAGTGTATGTCTGCTAGAGATGCAGAAGGAAAAGAAGAGCAGGGGGGTCTGGAACATCTGTCTGACGGCTACAGTGAATGTCAACTTGTCAGAATCTAGAATGACCTAGGGCATGGGCCTCTGGACATCACCCATTATCTTGGTCACCTTGGCTGAGGTTGGAAGACCCACCTTTTGTGGGTGGTACAATTCCTTGGACAGTGTGAAAATGGAGGAAGCAAACGGAACACTGGTCTGCATGTTTAGTTCACACTCATGGTCGACTTTGTGGATGTGATGTGTCCAACTGCTTCATGATCCTGCTGCTTTGAATGTCCCACTACGTTGTACACTTAAACCTTGAGCTAGAATGAATGTTCTCCTTTAGGTTGCTTTTGTCACGGCCACGGCTAAGAATCTTCCACTTGTGTAGAGAAGAAATCATCTCACAGGGACACTCTGAGGACACGATGAGCAGGTGTGCTATAAATGTGTATCCCAGTGGAGCAGCATTCAGTTGTAAACCGTAATGAAATGCTGCCATTTTCAATCAATGGTGGAACTCCAGAATACTATGCTAAGTGAAACAAGCCAGACACAAGAAGACAACAGAAGTCAAATGGAAGTAGAACTATGAATACTAGAGCTAGGAAGGACAAAAGGAAGTTGGAATTGATTTGTGCACTCTGTGTGCATGAGTGGGCTATATATAGCTATATATGGAGAGATTCGTCACCTCCTGGTGGAAGGACATTCTCCCCATACATCCCATTGCCACATACTCATTTACAAAGAGGAAACGTTTCCCAAACCCATTTCACTTGGGGTGAAGAACTTGAGAAGAAAAGTTGACAAGTGGGTCATCGGTCAGTCTCCAGGTCACCGGAGCCTCAGTTCTGAGTGAACCATGTGGTCGGTCATGGTCAGCTGGGTATCTGCTCTGCACCTTAGCTGTCTTGCCAGTGAGTTGGAAGTACCAACATCTGTCAGATTAATGGAATTAATGTAGACCAGATACTATAATCTTCAAACTGCAAACCTTATCACACTAGCAAAAATTAATCTCTATATTTTAAATCTTCGTGTTTGAAAAGAGATTGTTCATATCTTTTGTGGGTTTCGCTATGGGAACAGTGTCCAACACTATTTCCAGGAAAAAAAATACAAGTTGCTTTACCTGAATAGACAGTTCCTCATGGGAAAGGGAGCACATAGCCTGGAGGGTTTTACATGTCTTTGAAGAACTTAGCAAGTGTTGACAGATAGAAAGAGAGGAAATAAGAAAGGCAGTTCATGGAACAGAAAGAAAGGGTGCAGAACACAAGGGGTATATTTGGGAGTTAGGGGGGAAAAAAGCAAGATTAGGAGACAGGCCTTAATAAAAATTAGCAAGAAAAAAGTTTCCCTCACATTGCAAAAGTACTCAATAGGGACTAGAAAGTTCTGTGATTGGGCTCGGTGTGCACTAGCTAACATTGCCCAAGACAGGAGACCATGAGAAACAGGTATGTCTTTTGTCCCTGCAATGGTGAGGACATTTCAGCCGTTTCTACATTAACCACCTTCAAAACGAGGACGTTAAGTAGGTGTCAAGCCACACTCGCCAGTTCAGAAATCATGCAGGCCTGGAGCTAGGAATGCGGCAGCGCATGACCTCAGTGAGGATCGGGACTAAGCACATTTTGTTTGTGTGGTCTCATGGCCTCCCCCAACTTCAGTGAGGTAAAAGCAGGCCAATTCCCAGACATTTCTAGAACAAAGTCCTTGCTGCGGGTGCCCCCAAGTTAGCAAAAGTTTAGCATGTTTTGCCTTCTCATTTAAATTCTATTTGCTCCCTTAGGTTTCTGGAGACAACTGGCACCCAGAGCCAGACACCCACTACTGAGATATGGAGGAATTAGTGACCAAACTAAACCAATTTAATACAAGCAATAAAATTACCCCAGTCTCCAAACACACTATGCACATTTTTGAAGTCTTGCCAATGTGTTTTTGCTTTGATTTTAGATATATTTTATTACTTTTATGAGTATGCATGTTTGGCCCACATGTATTTCTGTGCACTTATTTGCACACCTGGTACCTGCAGAGGTCAAGGGAAGGGAACAGATCCCTTGGAGTTGGATTTCAGATGGTTCTGAGCTGCCGTGTGGGAGCTGGAAGTCAACTTAGGACCTTTGGAAGGGCAGTCAGTGATCTTAAGCACTGAGTCATCTCTCCAGTCCCTGTGGACAGATTTCAGCTGATGTGTTTGTATAGTGTTTGCTAAAAGGAGAGTCTTGTAAAATATCTTACACACACTTTAATGCCATCTATTCAGAATATAATCTCCTGTCAGCAGTATAAAAGACAAGTAATCTTTTAAAATGTAACCAGTTTATGGAAGGGACACGGCGCATACTCTTCCCTTTGAAGTCTATGGTCTCTGAGCTGCTTGGCATTGTTGACACTTCCAGGAGCCATGTCTGCCACTTATGGCTTAGCTTGGCTTACGTTTTATTTTCTTATTAGAAAGTCCTTCTTCCTAATCAGAGGAGAAGGGTATGTTAAGATGAAGCTGTCAATAATAAGTGGCATAATTCACATACTTCATTTTTATAGCAAATTATAATTAAGTATGCTCAAAAAACTTGAAATAGCATGGTGCCATTTGAAAGGAAATTACGAGTTATTTATAAAGCAGAAGAACATGAGGCATATGTCATGCATCATCCTCTGAGGCTATAATAAGAAATAATTCTATTAATTGGTTAAACATTATAATGTCTTTTTTAAGTTAATGCATTTTAATTTTTGTGTCAAAGAGAAAATGTTTATTTTTATTAGGGGAAATAATTTAAATGTTTTTTGTTGGCATAACCTATAAATTTAAAATAGCTTTTAAGTTCTATCATTTAGCCTGGTATGGTATTTTCATATATGAAACATATGCTCAATATAGTGACATTTTCTAGAACTTGAGTTTTTCTTGCTATGCAGGATCTGAAATCAGCTTTTCATAGATATTTTACACCTTGTCTTAAAATGGGTAGCTATTTATTCTAGGCCTAATTCAAGGGCATTTTTGTAGGAACTGCAAAATGAACCTCATATTCTACCAAATAAACAGCATGCTGTTAAAGAACGCTGCTAAAGGGTATTGCCAAAGGATGATGCTAGAGGATGGTGTTAGAGGATGCTCCTAAAGGATTCTGCTAAAGGGTACTGCCAAAGGATGATGCTAGAGGATGCTTCTATGGTTACTAGGATTGTGCCAATATGACTGCACTGACCGTTTTGGAGGTTTACACCATGCAAAGATGAGACACTGAAAACATAACCAAGAGAAGAAGTGCAATGCATTCAGTATGTTTAAATTCATGAACTCCTGATACACTATTAAAGACCTTACTTGTCCACTTTATTCATTCATATATTTATCTAAGTTGGATATTTTTAAAGTAATGTCTAACTATATAGTCCAGGCTAGTCTTAAACTAAGTTTCCTGCCTCATTTTCCCCTGTAGTTGAATTATAGGCATGTGCCTCTCTGACTGACTTTTATTTTTAAAGACATTTATTTTAGTTCATGTGTGCAAGTGTTTTGTCTGCTTGTACATATGCACACTGCATGTGTGCCTGGTTCCACAGTGGCCAGAAGAGGGTATCTGATGCCCTGGAACTGGAGTTAGATGCCTATGAACCACCAGGTGAGTACTGGGAATAGAGACTAGGTCTTTTGCAAGAGCAGCATGTCCTCTTAACTACTGAGCCATCTCTCCAGATCCCTCTAATTTAATATTTTAATTGACAATATAAATTAATATGTACAGTATATAATATATTTGTATATATATAATGTGGGAGGTCCTTCTGTCTTGGTTAATGAATAAAGACACTGCCTTGGCCTGTTGATAGGGCAGAACTTAGGTAGGCAGGAAAGACAGAACTGAATGCTGGGAGAAGGAAGGGCAGAGTTCGCAGGAGAAGCCATGGAGCCGCTGGAGACAGTTGCTGGGAATTTGACCCGGTAAGCCACTGCCACATGGCGATTTAAAGATTAATAGAAATGGGTTAAATAAGAGTTAGCCAATAAGAAGCTAGAGCTAATGGGCTAAACAGTGTTTTAATGAATATGGCTTCTGTGTGATTGTTTTGGTTCTGAGTAGCCGGGACAAACAAGCAGCCTTCCTGTTACATATATAGTCTAAAGCACATTACTTAAAATGTGTATACATGATAGAATGATTTCAAAAACATTTTTAATGACATTTTCACTGTGTGTGTGCATGTGTGTGTGTGCTCACGTGCTCTCTCGTGATACTAATGTGCTGCAGGAGCTCCTTCCGCTCCTTCAGCCAATAGCCTTTGAGATGCCAGCCCACTGGGGTGTGGTCTCTTTCAGTTTAAAAAGCAGCAGCAGCAGCCTTCCTATCTCTCTCTTGCTTCTGACTCTGGTTCCAGCTATTAGACTCCTTTCCTGGTCATGTAGGATGATGTTCTGTAAGTTTTTTCCCCCTCAAATAAATAATGCTTTTAATAATTCCAAACTGGTGTGGGATTGTTTCATGCTTTATCTGGCGCCCAACATTTGGTTTTAGAACCACTCCTCACCCCACCCCCCAACTCCTTCCATCTCCTGGCTCAGCTGCCTGCCGCAGCTCAGCTTCCTGCTGCCAACTCGGCTTGGCACGAGCCCTCCCTCAGCCGTGGCCCGTGCATGGAGTCAGTAGTTAAAAACTCCACACCTCTCAGGATCCACCTGCCTGGGCAGTCCGAGTGGGTTTTAAGCACAGTGCTTGGGCAGTGCAAGTCAGAGAGAAAGCCATTGACACATCCGGCAGAAGCACTGTTTGAAATCCTTGCCACAGCATTTGCTTTTGCACCAAGACCCTTTGTCCCAGCGGAAGCAGCATAGGGATGCTGGGCGGGCAGTCAGCCGTTCTCACAGCAGCTGTGTCACAGCCCCCTGTATCGGGTCAGAGCAGGGTGGTTGCCTGGGGTGAGCCGTGCTGTTTATCAGCTGCTGGAAGCTCCCTGGATTTTTGTACGTCTAACCTCTCGAGTACCACAGGATCTATCCTGACTCCATTCCATTGTTTCCAGTCTGACTCGGAAACAGCACCATTTGCTGGTTAACAGGTAAAATGGCAGGTTTCGTTTTTAATAGGACTCTAGCTGAGGTTTTTGCTGAAATCACACAAGGCCTCTATGACCTTGGAGGTACCTCAATTTACTGGTTATTAGGTTTCAGTTTTCTTCTCCATATTATGTCATTATGGAAGTATATGGCAATAATTGATAGGATTAATACCATGATAGGCAAAATTGACTCCATATCTAAGGGTACTAGGAACTTACCTGAAAGGGTCCAGGCTGTTGAATTTGACTTTCAGAAGTTATCGCAGAATTTTGATAAGGTAACAGACAGAATATACCTCCAGGATGGTAACTTACACGATATCCGGGGCAGTTCAAGGAGGAGATGTTATCTTTGAAAGGAAACATTAAGACCTTGGAATCACAGGTGCAGAATGGGGACCATAAAATTAATACCATAGGGAAATGGTAGAAACCTTTACAGGTTAGGAGATTCAGGCCTTATGTGAGACAATGATTAAGAGATTTGAAATGATTTGTGGTCTCTGATACCTGCTAGACCAAGGACGCCTTGCAGGCTTGCGGTGGAAGGCGGCTATTTGGAAAAACAATAGCCAAAGTTTTGGTTTCAGCCTCTGATTCATTTGTAGATTGCCCCAGGAAGGCAGCTATCTCTCCTGGCTGAGGTGCGAATGCAGGAGTGGATGCTGAGAGACAAGGCAGGAAGAGAAGTTAGAATCAAAGAGACCCGAAGAGAGGGGACAAAAGAAAAAGGGCAAAGAGCAGTTTTACGAGGAGGAGTTTTACAGAGACAGGACGAGAAATGGGAGAAAAAGAAATATAGCTTGGCATAGGAAGAAGTAGTAAGGAGTAAGGGAGAAGAAATGGTTTTAAGAGAGCCTTAGGGAGCAGGAGGAATTTAAGGAAATTAGAATAAATACAGGCCCTCGCTGAAAAATGAGGGGAGCCTTTTTAAACTGTGATGGTGTGAAGGCTTGTTTCTTTCCACGCGTCTCCGGGGACACATTTGGGGGAAAGCTTTCAGCTTCTATGTCGGGGCAACGGTCCCGGACAATGATTGAGGAAATTATTGGAGCTGATGAACTGGGAGAGAAGACACAAGGTCAAGATACAATGCCACCACCAGCTGTCAGAATTGGTTTACCCAGGGTTTGAGCAACACACTCTGTAATTTATTCTGATAAAGAGTCAACTTCTAAAGGCTCAAAGGGAGCCAAAGAAGGTAGATGGATGCTGATAGGACTGAATGATCTGATCTGAAGGAAATTAAGCATGTCGTTATGGCTTGCACTCTACATTTGTTAAGGAAATGATAAGGACTTGGGCTTCTAATGTCAGGGCTATGCCCTATGATTTCTCATAGTTAGCATCTGTGGCATTGGAAAATGTTTGGAGTTTATTCCAGAGAAGAATCCAAACATATGGAACAGCAAGGAAGGGCAAAAGGTATGGAGGTTTCCCAGGATCAAATTCTTGGCATAGGAGTGTACGTTGATACAGGTCTAAGCTCTTTAGGATGAAGAAGTATTGTCCCTATGCCACAAAGCAGCCTTGAATGCCTGGGATAGCATACAAGAACCAGAAAAAAGATAGAGTCATATACCAGGGTTAGGCAGGGACAGGGAGAACCCTATACTGACTTTTTGCAAAGATTAATTAAGGCTCTAAACATAGGAGTAACAGACCCAGAAGCTAGACGACTAATTCTTGAATGGCTGGCTTTTGAAAATGCAAACTTAGACTACAAAAAGATAATTGGGCCTTTAAGGTCTAGATCAGCATGGATGAATGGATCCAGCATACCATGAATTTTCAGACTTTGACTACAATGACAAATCTTGGGTAGGAAAAGCGATTTCCAAAGCAATGAGGAGACATCAACCTGCTAAATGTTTTAATTGTGGTAAATGAGGACACCTGAAAAGAGATTGCAGGCAAGGAATTTCTAGGAATAACACTTCATCTGGGAATGGCAGGAATAGGAAACCTCGGCCTTCAGGTATATGTAGGCGGTGTGGTAAAGGACAACTTTGGACCAATGAATGCAGATCAACAACAAAAAGACAAGGCAACCCAATACGATCGGAAAACTCCTTGAGGGGCCTCTCACAGGCCCCCAAGCCAAAAGTGGACCAGTCATTTCCAGTAACTATGGAGGACATGTCACATCAGGAAAATTAAAAACTCTAGAACCTTCTGTGCAAGATCATAAGGTTCTAAATGATGGCTAAAAGTTGGAGGACAAGTCATAAATTCATATAGTAAATAAGAAACATATATTTTGGCAAACGTCCCCTCTCCCGGCACAGACTTAGGGATATCATTTAGGGGTTGATTAGAGTTGGTATATGGTTGAGGGTTGGGGGAGGAGTTTTATAAGCTCAGGGATCTTTTTGGAAAAAATAAGGAAAATTGGGTGATGGGATAATAGATTGGTATTTGTGAGTTATTGTTTATAGACAATTACATTGGCTACAAAGTTAAATTATATTGAATATTGTAGCATGCATGCTTCTACTTCTGTTTAAGACATTTTTTATGTATTGATATATATATTTATTTATTTACCAAATTGCAGTATACATTTCTACCTCTGATCAAGATACTTATACATTGTTTACATTTGGAGGTCATTGCCCTCAATTATAGCACAGTTGTCTATTGACTTAGTCTCTAAGTTAGATAGGTATTAAGAATTGTAGATCAATAGTCATCTATGTTTGTCATATTTATAGTTAGACTCATCTTGTTCTTTAGATACATAGATATTATATTCTATATAAATAGATAATCTTCAACCTCTTCAAAGAACTGTAGAAAATGGCATTTAAGCTAGCTTAGAGTTTTGTGGTAGCGAGACACAATCGTTCCTGGCAACACCGATCTATTCCTGAGAGATTGTCGAGCACCAAAGATACTCCACTTGGAGCTTGTCTTCTTCTTGGCAAAACTGGCCTCTGAGCAAGGAACTGCCCATACCTCAACTACTGACAAAATATATAGTATCCAGAAATGGATAAGCAGAACTGTCAAATCATGCCAAGACAGGGTAAGACAGTTTTGAAAAATTTCTTGCCTTTAAAAATAAATCTGTCAATTATTCTAGGCCTTAGCCAAAGTTGGTTGCTTCAACATTGCAAACGTGACTTTGGCTGATTGCCCAGGTAGCCAGCTGTCTCTGTGACTTGTTACATATTTTGGAAGTTGTTTGATTGCACTTCCTAATTACTCAGGTAACAATATTTCCCTTCTTGGATCTTTGATGGGGTTGAAGACTGGATAAATGTAGTTACTTTTCTCTCATGACTTGGCCAAGTTATTTATTATACAAGACTTAAGATAGTTAGAATAGGATATTTGTTCTTATTGTATATAATTTTGTAGTAGGTTTAGAACTCTCTTATTTAAACAAAAGGGGGAGGTGCTGTGGGAGCTCCTTCTGCTCCTTCAGCCAATAGCCTTTGAGATATCAGCTCACTGGAGTGTGGTCTCTTTCACTTTAAAAAACAGCAGCAGCCCTCCTCTCTCTCTCTCTCTCTCTCTCTCTCTCTCTCTCTCTCTCTCTCTTGCTTTGGACTCTGCTTCCAGTGACTAGACTCCTTTCCTGGTCATGTAGAATGGTATTCTGTGAATTTTTTCCCCCTCAAATAAATAACCCTTTTAATAATAATTCCAAAGTGGTGTGGGATTGTTTCGCGCTTTACTAATGTTCGTGTGGAGGTCAGAGGATAAGTTGCAGGCAGGAGCCAGTAACTTGCCTTCTACCATGTTGGTCCTGGGATTAGGTGTGGTGGACATGCCTTTATTCACTGAGTCATTTCACTGGCCCTTGCCCCAGTAACATTTTCAGAGGGCTCTTTTCTGTTGAGACTTTCTAAGACTTTGGACTTCGGTTTTATATAAAGACAGAGATCCTTTTTTTTTGTGTTTCTATTCTGTCAGTTCATTTATTATTAGCACAGATGGGAGATACAGTGAGACAATTGGCATAGAAGTTGTGAAAGCTGAGCAGTAATTTAGAGAGAGGCTGGGCTTCTAGTGTAAGTCGTAAGGGATTGGAACTCTGTCTGACACAATCACTCATTCCTAGGACTTCACTCATTTCATTTTCAAGAATGGGAACTACTATCTTATTTCATGAGTGCTTTAAGTTCAGACTTGGTAAGTGTTCACTAAACTTCATTCAAATGTTATGTAAGAATATGATGTTTTCCTGAGACTCCATTTCAGAGCATTAAGAGCTTTAGAGCCGACATTTGAGACACATTCTAGTCTGTGGAGCAGTCCCCTGGGACAGGACATTCTGAGAAGGACATTCAAGTCTTGCTGCTGGTTCCTCTATTGCTCCTCCTTTCTGAACCAAGTGGGAGTCCCAGTATAGGCTTCTTAATTTTTGCAGAACAATGAAGAGCTTACCAGCGGCCATCTGATTTCCAAGCATGGGTTTATCCTACATGGTGATTCAGATTCCCTGAGGAAGTGCTCTGTAGATGTCATATAAAGCCTGACTGAAAGGGATGGTAGACTGTTCAATTGTCCAGTGCTTCAGATGAGGAAATTCTTCATCAGTACCAGCCCGCTCCATCTTCATGTCTCCAACACGGGATGAAACACAGCCCATGCTTTGTCTATCAGCTGGTAGATCCTTGCAACCTGTCAACATGATCCTTTGGACTTCTGCTTCCCCTTTGTAGATAGAGGTGGATCTAATTTACTGTGCCCATTTGCCCAACCATTCTCATTCAGCAACATGTAATGCCAGAAAAGGGTATTAGACTTTTGAAAGGTCATAATAACTAATACCATGTCCATGAATGGCAGTTCTGGGGCACTGCCAGGGGCCACTCTGGGCACACTAAGCTCCTGCCCTCAGCCCCTTCTTCTCCTCTTTCTTTCTTTTTATAGAATATGTTGCTTTTTTGTATTTCTGCCATCTTTTCAAACTTCTTTTGAAAATGTGTGCCTAATTCTGCTAAGATTTGAGGAGAGAAGAAAAGAACTCAAATGTTTTTAGTTTTTTCAAATATTTATTAGGTTATAACAGTAAGTCATACTTGTGCTAGTGTACAGAAAATGATGTGAAGAATATATGATATGAGTTACCCCAAGTATTTTCCAACTATAAATATCACACATATGTTGAACATATGGATTTTTCTTTTTTCCCTACTCATAATGATTTTAAGTACAGAGTTCGGTGGTGTTAGGAGGTATATTTAACATTGTTGTGAAATGTTTAATTTTTCCCCACATTTTTCATAAATGTCTATATCATTATTGCTGAGTAGCACATTTAGCAGTTAAATACATTTGAATAATGTAGAGGAGGCTGCATGATTGCATCATTGATAACTAGATAACCAGCCAATAGGTACCTCTCTAAATATTTTAAATACAACTCTTGTTTAATCAACTTTTGGGTTGATCACCTTCTAGGAGGGTGTAGTTGGGAAAGCCTGTTGAACACATGTTGAGGTCTAACCTTCTGATATCCATTCCCAGAGATTCTTTCAGCTAGATTAAGCCTCCAGTTCCAAGGCAAGTCCAAATTTGTGACTCCCAGCATTAAAGCTCTTCCAGTCCACCAGAGGAATGTAAGTTTCACAGCAAGCCTCAGAGTCAGAGCATAGCCCACTCTGACTAGACTAGAGTTATTGACCTTCACAGCAATGGAAGCAGGAGGAGCCAATGGGGCTTTGGCAGCAATGCCAAAATGAGTTCTGTTAGCACCCAGTGTCCAAGCAAAGTTTACTGGTGTGAAAACCTTCACATACTTTCTGATAAGCTCATTCTCCAAATTCTGTCCCATTATTGACATTAGTATGTAATTGAAAGTTCCTGGTCCTGTAGCCTACTGCAAAGTCACCCCTTGTCAGCTTTGACTCAGCACTGTCATAGGTCAACTAGTACCCAGCATGCTGGCCCTCTAACCGAAGACAGATGAATCATGGATTGTAGGTCCAGGAAAATGAAAGTCGACATCAGAGCCAAGGATTGCACATATGCTAGGTGCAAAGATCATAACGCATGTCAGACTCAAGCCTTGACAAGCCTTGTCTTCAGCCGTAGTCCCTGTCCCCAGAGTGTTAGTGACACTCCATTTGTCTACAAAAGTCAGACAACACTCACACCATTTGTACTTGGTCTCCAAGGTCCCAGGAACTTCCCTAGAGTCTGTGTTGGATGAACTGGTTGTTGACAGCTCCACACCATTGTGTGACATTGTTGTCACATCCAGCTTCACCAACCCAAACCCAAAACCAAATCCTTTGTTGAGAATATCTCTGGCAGCTTTGCCAAGGTCAGCATATGACAGAGAGATGCACATTGGCTGTAGGCAGTGCATACACAACACTCCACCATGGTGAAGTTGTGTGTGTGTGTGCACATGTGTGTGTGTGTGCATGTGTGTCGGGGGTAACCTGCTTGTGTCCCTACAGGTGCTGCAGTTGTGGGTCGCCTCTCAGCTGAAGCCACTCACTGTCTGGAGGTTGTACGTGCTGCAGCCACTGCAGCTGGGAGGTCCAAACTTAATTCTTCACACTCAGATTGGAAATTTTATATTCATTAATCAATGATTCTTTTACTTCTCCCTCCCCATAACTTCTAGTCACACCACCTGCCTCCTGCTTCTATAATTTCTGTTATTAGGTATTATATATAAGTAAGCTTACAGTGATTTTTAGTGTACATAGATCATATACAGGCACTACAACATTTTACGTAAAGGACTTGACCTTCTGTGGGTTTTGGTGTCTGAAGGTGAAGGTGCCTTAAAATCAAGCTCTCACAGATACTGAGGAAGGATGTTCTAACTACAAGTAGGACTGAAGAAACATAGCATTATTTTTCTTTTAGAAAACTCCATATTCTTTTCAAGAACTGATTTCTATAATTCCAACAAACAGAGTCATTTCTCTACATTTTCATCCCCTTTCTTAATTTCTGTGTCATGTTAAAGCACTGACCATCACCAGATACAGTGTGTTATGGTTTGCATCTCTCTGTTAAGTAGCAATGTTTAGGTCTGTGCACAGGCTTCCTAGTTATAGGGACCTCGTCTTTGGAGGAAGTGTCATCTGAGACACTTGTCAACTAATTAACTCAGGCTGGTTTTTTGTTGTACATTTATAGGAGTTCTTTATATAGATAGTATGTATACTAGTCTCTTGTTAGATATTACTTTTTTCCCCATATTCCAGATTGCTTTTGAATTTAATGTCTAATATTTGGGAAGAGAAATGTCACCACATAGGCTCAAGTATCTGAGTGATTAGTATCTGGTTGAGGGAGCTGTTTGTGGGTTGTTAGAGCATCTTTAAAAGGTGTGGCCTGACTGAAGGAACCTCGCCCAGCTGATGGTTCATTCTCTCTGCTTCATACTTGTAGTTGCTGATGTGAACTCGCAGCTTTCTGCCCTGGCCCTGATCGCCCTGCCTCTCTGCCCTGGCCCTGATCGCCCTGCCTCTCTGCCCTGGCCCCGATCGCCATGCCCCTCTGCCATTATGGATCCTCTCTCTTAAACTGTAGCCCAAACACACTTCTTCTGAAGTTATCTTTGGTCATGGAGTTTTACCACAGCAGCAGAACGGCAGCTAATAGAGTGTAAACGTTTTCCATTTGATGTCGCCTTGTCACCTGGACTTCTGATTTCTACCCTACAAATCAGGGCCAAGACCAACACTATGAACTTTTCTCTTCTTTCTTCTACAAGTTCCATAAATTTAGGTTTTGTTATAAAAATTTAACTTTTTAATTCCATTTTAAAAATTGGTATAACATGAAGGCCTAGCTCTATTTTTTTTTAATTAAAATATTTCCCTTTTCCCAAATTCCTTTTGTGGAAAAGTCTGCCCCTATTTAGTAGTCTTGGAACCTTTTAAAGCATCCTTGGCAATAGTAGAAGGGTATGTTTTTGGACTGTGTTGTACCCACTGAGTTATTTAGTCATCTAGTATAGCTCTGTTTGCATGACTGCATCTGTAATAATGCAAAGTTAGAAGTACGAGCTGCTTCCAAAGAACAAAACTGGCTGTGTAGGGTCCCTTGAGATGCCACATGAAACTTTAAATTGATTTTTAACTTGAAAGTAATATTTTATTGTACAGTTTGCTCTGTTTTTATTCAAATGTGTTTTGAAGATAAGTTCTCATGTAATAAAAATATCTACTTTAGAAGAATATATTATTGTGAATAGTTTCATTATAATTTATAAGTCATGTATAAACAATCACTTCTTGTTCTTCTACTTCTGACATCAGTGAGAATCCTTTCTCTGAGGAGTAATCTGTAAGTTAAATTGTTAGGTACAAAAATATTGGCTCAAAGATAAATATTGGATATAATGCCATAAGATGAAGGTCATTGCTATACAACAGTCAGTGGTATGTATTGTGTATGAGGTACTTGTTATATATGCATGTGATGATGAAAGGGAAATATATAGTTTATAAATATAATATATATTCCCAAGATATAACTTTTGATGTGAATATCAAGAAAATGAAAAGACATTTCCTCAATTGTTTCCCAATGCCCCATAGCCCTAGGAGACATTGCTCAGAGAGTAATCTTTTCTCTGGCCTCCTTCCTACTACTTAATGGCTATTTGATCTAGTCTAGCCAATGAGGTTTGCCTCAGGGTTTCTATTGCTGTGATAAAACGCCATGACCAAAGACAACTCGGAAAGGAAAACATTTTTTTCATTTTACTGCTTGTAGTCCATCATGCAGAAACATCAGGTCAGGAACTCAAGGTAGGGACCTGGAGGCAGGGAGAGAAGCAGGGCCATGGAGGACACTGCTTACTGGTTTGCTTACCCATGGCTTCCTCAGTCTGCTTTCTTATAGAACCAGGACTACCACCCCAGGGGTGGCACCATCCTCAGTGGACCGAGTGCCTCCACATCAATCATTAAATAAGAAAATGTGCTACACAAGCTGCCTACAGGCCAGCTTTTACAGGACATCTTCTCAACTGAGAGTCCCTCTTCCCAAATGACTCTAGCTTGTGTCCTGTTGACATAAAACTAGCCAACACAAGGACCAAGCAGAAAACTGCTAGGTGGGGTTTATGGACAGGGACTTTATGCTTTCTAAACACACAGAAAAAAGAATACCAGTGTGCATGTCGGCCTTCTTTTTGCTTCCTCCATGGCAGGCAGATGTCTCTGTCTGTGATTCAGTAACTGTCTTGAAAACCTCAAGCAGCAGCATGAGAACAAAGTTCTGTTTGCTAAGCACGTGCCAAAGGCAGCAGCGGCCTGTCTCCTTCTTAGCACCCTTGAGCGACTGCATCAACCGTCAGCCTTGAAACATCAACCTATGGACCTGTTTGTTTAGGCAGCTAGCAGTGGCTTTCCTGTTGTCCGCTGCTGCAGGAATTCCTGGTTAACTCTGGACACATGTGAAATATTCTGGCGATAAGGCAATGTGGCCAACACGAGGTGTTAGATAAACTGCGAAGAAGGGAGATTCAGCTTGACTGGGGCCTGGAGATAAAGCAAGAGAGAGCCAGAGCCTGAACTGCATAAGAAAGGATTCAGTTTTAATTTTGCAGGCAATTGTGTAACTAGTGCATGGGAGAAACACGGTTGCTCTGGCAAGACTATGGCGTACGTGTTAGTGAAGGGCCATGGAGGAGCGAGGCGTGTTCAGGTGTGAGAAAACATGGATTCAAACCTACAGCTACATTATGAAAGGGCGAAAAATACAGACTTTTAATATATTCAACATGACTTAATAACATTTCAGTATCAATAATACATTTGAGAAGAAATTATGATTCTGTGTGCTATCACACCTAAGATAACGTCAACATAAACGACACGATTATCTAGTGTTCTATTGAAAGAAGAAAAGTCCCATCTAAATAAATGAGCATATGTTGGTGGTAAAACATATCCTGACTTCAAAGATGGGATTTTTTTTCTTTTTGGTTTTAGAATCAGTTGATACTGGGGTAGTTATATTTGTGGACACTGTCATTTGACCCAAATGACAGACACTTGTCATTAGCACTTTGGCTCATTTTACTCCATGTGCTCAAAGCTTCATAGGATAGATGTGTATTTTTCTTTCCTGTTTTAGAGATGTCCCCGGGTTTTAACTGAAATGAATACATGGTCTTGTTAATGGCAAATTCGAGGAGGAAGACTCTCAGATGTACAGAATCTGGGCTTATTTGGGGGCTATCCCTTGGACATATCCAGTAAGAAATGGGGCCCATTCAGAATTTCAAGATGCTTAAGTAGATCACGCACTGAGTCAGCTTTCAAGACTCTACAGAAATGAGGCTCTGCGTTAGGTCCTGGAGGGCTCGTTGCCATCAAAGCAGTCGAGCAAAGCCAGAGGGTGCTGCCTTGTCAGTGCACAAACATCTTCACGCACACTGTGTCCCCAGTTCTGTTCTGGGTTGCACAAAGGGCCATGCCAGTCTCTGCTACTGGGACGCTTACATTCCTGTGGAAAAATACAAGCCAAGCTGCGCAGACAAAAATAAGGTAATTTCATGTGACAATAAATTCTGACTGAAAAGATGCTTGTTTTTTCTTGTGAACGTACTAAATGTTCTCAGACGATACAGAGGGAGTCCTGGTGTGAGCTGTGTGTTCAGAATTCCACTGACATGACTTTTCACCCTTCCAGAGAGAGAGAAAGCAGATTACACATATTTAAAGTAGAGGCGGAAAAAAAAATGAATGTGGCCGGGCGGTGGTGGTGCATGCCTTTAATCTCAGCACTCGGGAGGCGAAGGCAAGTTCTGTGAGTTCGAGGCCAGTCTGGTCTACAGAGAGAGTTCCAGGACAGGCTCCCAAAGCTACACAAAGAAACCCTGTCTCTGAAAAACAAACAAACAAAGTAGAGGGAAGCATGTGCTTGAGAAGCAAAGAGGCCAGCCTGAGTGAAAGGAGAGAGGACGTGATGGCGGAGGTCAGCACGGCTGGGCCACGCAGGCGCACTCAGAACTCCATGTCTAGGGTCTACCATGCGCCAGCAGGAATCTGGTAGGATGGGCCAACCAGGTGGCCCTCGGCTCAGTTGAAACGCTACTGAACAGAACAGAAACAATCAAGAAGGGAAAGAGGCCGTCCACAGAATGGGAGTGAATCTTTGTTAGCCCTTCGCCTGGCAGGCACTGATATTCAGAAGACAAGAGGAATTAAAAGGCAACTCAAACAGCAAACGACAAGCCACCCTGTAGTGGATCAGCAAACGAACTGCTCAAGCAGTTTTCAGATGAAGGGTGAACAGCGAACAGACAATTCTGCTTCTAGAGGTCATAGGTTAGGAGGTCAAATTCTCAGTGCTGGGTATGAGGCCTCACTCGGCCCTGCTGGTCTCCTGGCAACACTGACCAGCAACAGGAAGCTTCCGAGACCAGTTTGGAACAGTTCGGAAAGTATGCAATAAAACAGTAGCCGTGATCGTCATGGACTGGATGGTTGATGAGCATAGGCGAGGACGAGAACCTCTCCAAGAAAAGAACGGGATGAAACAACTTCCGACTTCCGTTTCTCCAAGTTTCTTACCCCTCCTCACCTTCATTTTCACTCGTTACTTAATCTTTTTTCAAAAGTGAAAGTTTTACTGTGTTTTCTCCAAACATTGAAAGACGACCACGTAAGAGTGGACGCCTTAGACTCGCAGAATGTTTGATACAATTATTTATACCATCCAAAGGAAAATATCAGAAATACGACCAAAATTTCAAGAGCGGCAGGAAAAACAATCCACTTGTAAAGGGACATGAGGGGGAGCCCCCAAGGAAGGCAGAAGAGAATGGAGAGGGAGTGTTCCCTGGAGAAATTCAAGGAGGGTTTCTGTCGCTCGACCAAGCCAGAGTGCGCTCTGCTTGTTCGCGGTCCTTTGAATCACACATTGTTTTGGTTCATGTAGAACAAAGGGCTTTTGGGATTATGGAGATCTAGTCTGAAGCCGGGAGCTCTCCACCAGGGGGCAGTTTTGCCTCATCTCAGCTGGAAATAGGCTACGCCATACAGAGGGGAGAGGTCAGATTTGAACAAACATCATAGGATAACCAAGACAGCAGTAATTTAACTTCAGACATCTGTGGGATTCATGATGAACTTGTTTGGAATTGTCCAGTGAGCCCAGACAGCCTTGGGGAGGGGAGATGTTTGTCCTTAATTCCACACTGACGCACACTAACAAAATTCAGTAAGAACTATTAGGGAAAAGTATCTTTTTTTAAAAAAAAAAAAAAAAAAAAACAAACATCTTTCACAGATACACCTTATATGATTTAAGTTTCCTCTTCTTGCCCAGATTTCCAGTTGCCATGTCACCTTGGAGGATGCTGGGCAAAGGAGAAACTCCCGTGGGAATTCTGCTGCTTCACTTACGGGCAGTGCTGCAGGTTGAGGGCTCTATGTCAGCAGACGAGCCTGTCATTGGAACCAGAGTGGCACCCTGGTTCCCGAAGTCCCTTCCCAGTAAAAGTAACTGAGTTATTTTCAGCATAAAAGTGCAGGAAAAAGACACCAGGCTGCAACTGGTAAACAGTTAATGAGTGTATATCCTAGGGAGTTCAAAATAATGGAGGCAGCGAAGCGGAGTCCCTGCTCCCCAAGGCCCGGAGGCTCACCAGCTTGTGCTTCTGTGTTGAAATAGCATAGTTCAGTTCTGTCAGACGGAAGTGGAGAATGTTGATGGAGGAGGGAGCCTAGAACATCTTCATCAAGCTCCCAAATGTCGCTTTAGCTGGAGTTCCCTGAGCAAAGGAATGCAGATAGTTCTTTTGTTGTTTTTGATACTTCCTGAAAATTGGAGCATACATTTAGACCCACTTATAAAAAAAACCTATAAAAACTACTATAAAACTACTCTTATAAAAACTATTAACTTGTAAAATGTTAAAGATAATTTTTAAATGCAAATTAATGTTCAGTCACCTTATAAGTGATCAGATTTTTAATGTGCTCAAAACTAAATTTGTAGTCATACTAAATATAATTAATTTAAAAAGACAAGCTTTGGCCTTCTATATATATTTTCAAGGTTAAGCCTAAGGCAAGTAAATAAAACCAAAGTTTGAAATCAGGTACACTTAATAGATGGTTGCCTGGTAAAATTATGCATCCATCCAATAATATGCTAGCAGCCTTAGCAAAATGAGAAATTTTATTTTGTCTTTTATTACTAAAACTTCATTTTTAAATTTACATTTTTTACAATATAATAAAAATTTTAAAACAGCAATGCAAACAGACTTGTGTGGATTCGAAAGCAAAACAAGGAGTAAATTGAAGAATGCTTTAAATATGATTGTTCGGAATACTATGATGGCCAAAGAAGAGATATAATTACATGTTCCTCAGATTCTCTTGGAGGCCAAAGGGCATTCAATCAAAAATACAGTCAGGAGCACAGCGAGAGCCTGAGGAAACAAGCTCCACTGGGAGCAGAAGCCAGGAGCAAATCCAGCCTTGGGAGCCAACCCAGTCCTGGGACACTG
Organism: Dicrostonyx torquatus; assembly: GCA_028555095.1. Classification (NCBI taxonomy): domain Eukaryota; kingdom Metazoa; phylum Chordata; class Mammalia; order Rodentia; family Cricetidae; genus Dicrostonyx; species Dicrostonyx torquatus. Next base: position 1,359,805 of record JAQHUG010000302.1, on the reverse strand, counting down.
GCAGACCAGGATTGAGCCAACGACCTGACCCAGAGTCCACGACCTCCACTGGAACCAGAGTGGGACTGAATCAG
>JAQHUG010000302.1:1322669-1343836 GCA_028555095.1 Dicrostonyx torquatus | reverse complement strand
ATAAGTTCTGAGACCTGGCCATAAGAGCAGTCATGGTAGCCATGATGACTGGCGGATGGTGCACAGAGACAGCAAAAATATCTGACCTATTTCTGTCTCAGCTCCATGCTTGCAACAAAACTTATGGGCACACCAAAACACAAGACAAAACTTTCCAACAACCAGGCAAATACAACTTCCAACAAGAAAGACAAAACTTTCCTCAAGAAACAGAAAAATTTCCAGCCAATTAGAACTAGGCAGGTGGGTGATGTCTTGCTATGTGTCATGGACAGGAGAATACTGGGGTTCTATTAAGCTTCCTCCACATCCCAGATAAATATCTCACAAAGCAGAACCAGTCTATGATTCACCAGGAGGCCTCTGCAGATCCTTGCTGCATTTCTTGGCAGATATGTATATCTGTATTAACACAAGTATGGAATGTGCAGTGTGCCCAAATCAGCTAAAGATAATGTTTTTTGTTCTATGTTTGAACAGGTAAAAGGCTTCTGTTAGCTTTTTAGTTTGCTTGGACTATAAAAATCAAATGTCTATCCATACCATATGAAAGGATGGAATGTAATATTATGTCATGAAGATTCTGCAGTCAGAAAGATTTATCATGTCTCATCTAGTCTCAGAGCTATTCCCATGCAGAGGGACCAGATAATATGTCACCTGTAGTGTTTCCTGGCCTCCTCCTTCATGTCTGTAGCCAATATCCTCAGGTGGTCTCCCCAAGTCAAATCTAATCTTTATTAATTTTGAAGGAATCTATAGCTTTTTAATTTCTGTGGAAACAAAAGTACAACCTCTCCCCCAACACAACACATTTTTCAACTTCCATTCTGAAGCCAAGACACTTATAAAGTATATAAACTAGTTTACTTCAGCAGTCCCTTTCATAATTCAATGTCTCTTAGTAGCTGCTCTTCTCTGTTCATTAGCATTTAAAAATTCAAAATTAACACAAAAGGTCCAAACTCCCTTGCTATAATATTTTCATCCTTATGTGACTTATTTTTTATATTACTTTACTCTCTCTTTAAAGATTATTATTTTAAACTATTTTTATGACTGTCTACACCAATTTTCTTCCTCTCTCTCTCTCTCTCTCGTGTGTGTGTGTGTGTGTGTGTGTGTGTGTGTGTGTGTGTGTGTGTCTGTCTGTCTCTCTCTCTCTCTCTACTTTAGCACCTAGGCACCTTTTAAAGCATATTGTACCTTTTAGTTTTTTTGTGTCTGGACCTAACTTTTTTGCTTGTCTGCAGCTTTGTCCTTGCAGCATTCTCTTGGTGTAGGAGAGTCCTTCTGTATTTGGGTTGCTTTCATTGGTTGAATAAAGAAACTGCCTTGGCCTTTTGATAGGGCAAATCTTAGATAGGCAGGGAGGACAGAATGGAATTCTGGGATAGGGAAGGCTCAGAGAGAGCCACCATGAAATCACCAGAGTCAAACATGCTGAATCTTTCCCTGTAAGACCACTACCTTGTGATGACTTACAGACTATTAGAAATGGGTTGATTCAAGATATAAGAGTCAGCCAACTAGAGGCTAAAACTAATGGGCCAGGCAGAGTTTAAATGAATAGAGTTTGTGTGTAATTATTTCGGGTATAAGTTAGCTGGGACCAAAAGCAGGCCTGTGGCCGGGAGCCGGGAGCCGGAAAACACAGCCCCCACAGCCCACTCCTCCTCATACTACATTCTCTGACTATGGGAGGCAAATCTTAAACTGCTAGGCTACCATCACAGAGTGGCACTGGAGGATGACTCTGCCCACTTTGAGTCTGTGACAGTTTAGCCTCCATGTACCCAGCCCCAGAGCCACATATACCTGCCCCAGCCCTGGAAATTTGTTGTATCTGCCTGTAGTAGGAGTTTGTACTCAGTGTCTGATGCTCAAAAGCTCAGCTATACATCAGAGCCTCTTAAAAGAGCTGTGCCTCTGTATGCCAAGCCTATCCAAGAGCCTGCTTTCTCAGGCCCTAATTGGACATTTGAGCCCACATTGTGCACCAACTTTAGCAGCACTTTCTCATCAGGGCCATCAGTTCACAAATAACAACATGGAGATGTCTATGTTATAAAAACTTGGCCTTAGCTTAGGCTTGTTTTCAAATAGCTCTTATAACTTAAATTACCCCATTTATATTAATCTACATTCTGCCACATGGCATTACTTCATCTCTGTACTTCCCACAAGTCTGGCTGATGACTCCACTTTTTTTTTCCCCAGAGTTATCCCTCTACCTGGAAGTTCTGCTTATACCTCTGGCCTAGCTAGTGACCATTCAACATTTTTTGGCACCAGTCACAGCAATACATATTTACACAGTGTACAAATATCCCACAACACCATGTGATGATGTCCTGGGGACTAAAAAAGGATGTTGGATCTCTTGGAACTGTAGTTACACATAGTTGTGAGCTGAATTTCTGAAGTAGGTGCTGAGAATTGAACCCCAGTTCTCCAGAAAATCAGTAAGTATTCTTAACCTCTAAGCCATCTCTCCAGGCCCTTTGATCACATTTGAATTAGTTTTTTTTTAATAGATACAGTTTCATTTTTCTACATGTGAACACCCAATTTTCCCAACACCATTCAATTTTTCTACAATGTGTAGAAATAGAGAAGGGTTGGAAGGCTACATACTGTGAGCCCCTCTCAAAAATTTTTAAAAAGATTACATAATTAAAACTTAAAACTAAATTTTGATTTAGTCTTGCTCAGTTACCATATCTCTGACAGTTAATCTTCATAGCCAACTTTACTGGGTTTGAATCCCCATAGAAACAAACCTTTGGGTGTATTTATGAGGATGCTCCCAGAAAGGTCTAACTGAGCAGTGACATTCCACCCGAAAGGTGTGCTGTGCCATCACATGTGCTGGCATCCCAGGGTAGAGAAGAAGAGAGCTGAGCACCCGCATTGTTTCTCTCTGCCTCCAGGCTAAGGATGTAAAGTGACCACCCACCTCCTGACTTTCCTGCTGTGGTAGATTACATCCCTTATTTAACCAGGAGACAAATAACCTTCCTCAAGGTGCTTCTGGTCAGGTGTATGTCACAACATTACAGATTTCCTGCCTTGGAGCTGAGCCTGTTGTCTCATGGTGGTGAAGAATGATGACCAAGGACAGCAGAAGAGGAACCTAGAGGAACTCTGGCCAGCAGAGCATGGCAAATATGGCTCTCACAGTCTTGCCCTTCTCCCCTACTCCTCTGCCTTGCTAACAACCATTAGATTACATTCCAAATTTAGACACAAAGGTGTATTCCCTTATATGGCCAATCCCTCCTCCTGAGGCTGACTACCAAGGTCTAGCTATCTAAATATTGAAGTCCAACAATCAAAAACTCCCTTTGGTTCAGCTAATTAACACATTCAATCAAAATTAAATATCTCAACCTAACACGGGCTTTCCACTTTTATCTTTATAAACCACATTTGCCTATGGACAACATCTGTATCCTTTCTGGTCAGAGGAAGTATTTTTTGCTCCTTGGAGACATGTAGGAGGAGAGCCCGCTTCTTCATCCCAGCCACCAGGCTAGCTTAGACCCAAAATTATCACATAAAAACTGTATTAATTAAATAACTTCTTAGCCCATTGGCTCTAGCTTCTTATTGGTTAACTCTTACTTATTAATTTAGCCCATCTCCATTAATCTGTATATAGCCATGTGGCAGTGGCTTATCAGCAAAGTTTCAGCATGTCTGACTTTTGCAGTTCCATGGTGTCTCTCTCTCCACCTTCCTTCTCCCAGCATTCAGTCCAGTTCTGCCCTATCAACAGGCCAAGGCAGTTTCTTTATTCATTAACCAATAAAAGCAACACATAGACAGAAGGACCTCCCACACCAGGGACAAATACCCTTAGCCCCTCTCCCTTGCTCTCTTCCCCTTCTCCCTTGTCTTATCTTTGTCTCTTATCCCTGCCCTTTGTCTCTGTGGGGCAAGTAAAACTTTGTCCTAAGAGCTTGGTCTCAGGGATCCTGAGTTGATACCATTCCCTTTCAGGGACAGCAAGCAAAGTTTGTGGAGAAGCAAAGAAACAACTTCCTGTAGCCAGGAGAGAAAATGAGATGTCAAGTAACATGTGTTGGAGATTTTTAAATTCATAATCCCAGACACTCACAAGGCAGAAGCAGGAGGATCTTGAGTCCAGGTCCAGTCTGCATAACGCATGAAGTCTCTCTCAAAAGAAAACAATCTGTAGACTCACAAAGAGTCCCAAAAATAATACCTGGAAGATTTGGATGCTTTACCAAATTTCCTCCAGTGGTGATATTTTATTTATTTGTTTGTTTTAAGGTTCTTTCTCATTTTAAAAAAATATTTACTCTTTACATCCTGACCACAGGCTTCCCCTCCCACCACTCTTTTCAGTTCCCCTTACCTCTTCTCTCCCCCAGATCTACTTCTCCTCTATTTCCCTTCAGAAAAGAACAGGTCTCCCAGGGATATCAACCAAACATAGCATAGCGAGAAGCAGTAAGACTGGGCACAAACCCTGGATGAGGCAACCCAGTAGGAGGGAAAGGGTCCCAAGAGCAGACAAAAGAGTTAGAGACAGTCACACTCCCACTTTTAGGAGTCCCACAAGAACACCAAGCTACATGACTGTAACAAATATGCAGAGGACCTAGCTAAGACCCATACAGGGGCCCTGATGTCACTTCAGTCTATGAGCCCCTAAGAGCCCTGCTTAGTTGTTTCTGTGGGCCATGTTCTTCTGGTGTCCTTGACCCCTCTGGCTTCTATAATACTTCTTCCCCTCTTCCCTAAGCTCCACCTAATGTCTGTGTCTGTGCATCTGTGGGTCTCTATATCAGCTCCCATCAGTTGCTGGATAAAGCCTCTCTGATGATAATTGGGCTATAGGATTTGGAGCAAGGGGAACACTCCCCTGTTGCTGGTGGGAGTGCAATCTTGTACACCCACCATGGTGGTATGTTCATTAGAAAAGATGTCTGTTTCACCCAGACATCTGGAAAAGGTTCTCACAGGCTGAGGGACAAGAATTTCAACGTAACTAATGAAAGTCATGGAATATTTTCTACACAAAGACAAATAGTATTCCTTCTTAAAAAATGATATTTCAAATAAGAATGCTAAAATATCAGAAAATCATATGGAAGCCCAAAGAGTTCCTGGAGTGAACTTACTCTTTTCCCAGCTGTGAACCTGTAAAGAATCTCACAAATAAAATTAAGAACCTTGTTCACAGTCAAATGTTTGCCTTAGCTTGTTTGTGACCCAGCCTAGTGAGGACTCCTTTGAGTCATGTGACTGAAGGCTTTATTGCATCCATCCGTGATACTGTGCCATGTTCCTTAGGAATCACCCTGTGTTTTCATTTTCTAAGTGAAAAACTTTCCTTAGAAGCGCTAATGCAGCTTCAGGTACCATCAAAAATTTCACACACTCACACAGACACACACACACACACACACACACACACATGTGCACATGCATGCACATACACACACACAAACACATACATCTAGTGTTAAAATGTGTAATCATATCTCTCTCTTAAGGAACTCTTGCTTATATGCCTATATTTAGGGTATACACTACCCTCTTTATGTGCATCTTTCTTGTAGGCAGAAGTTTCCTGTCTCAGAGCCACTCAGTCCCAGATACTCAGAAGCCACTTCCAAAATTACTACACAGAGGCTTAATATTGCTTATAAATGCTGGATCAGTAGCTCAGGCTTATTATTAACCAGCTCCTACATTTTAAGTTAACCCATATTCCTTATTTACATTCTGCCACGCGGCGGTACCTTTTCTCGGTACAGCGTGTCCATCTTGCATGCTCTGCATCCAGCTGGTGTCTCCTGACTCAGCCCTTCTCCTTCCCATCATCCTTAGTTTGGTCACCCCATCTATACCTCCTGCCTGGCTGCTGGCCAATCAGCATTTTATCAAACCAATTCTAAAGAGGATTATTCCACAGCATTTTCTCTCTCCCTTAAGACCCAAACTTATATCTATATTAAAAATTGATTCTCTTTTTTTCTAAATGAACTCTGATGTTGCTTTATACTGACTCATCTCCAAATTCTTGTCCATAGTGAAACAAAGAATTCCAGTTTCATTGTGGGAGACTGCTTGTTTGTTCCCAGCTGCCCAGAACTGAAATAACCACACAGAAACTATGTTATTTAAATGATTGCTTGGCCAATCACTTTAGTGTATTGCTAGCTAGTTCTTATATCTTTGGTTAACCCATTTCTATTATTTTATATTATACCATGAGGATCGAGGCCTACTGCAAGGTTCTGACTGGCAGCTCACATCTTTCTCCTCTTGTGGCTCTATGGTGTCTCACTGACTCTGCCTACTCTCTCTCTCTCTCTCTCTCTATATATATATATATATATATAGAGAGAGAGAGAGAGAGAGAGAGATTTCTCTCCCAGCCTGGCTATATTCTGTTAAGCCATTGGCCGAAAGCAGTTTCTTTATTAACCAATAAAAGCAACACATATACAGAAGACTTCCCACACCACAGTTTCACTCGGCAGCTTAGCCCTGTTCCCTCTCCCTGTTGCTGACAGCAGAGCAACATTGCCAGGCCACAGACATTCATTTGTGAGTGTGTGGTTGATGCAAGTAGATCTCATGTGTAGAATTGTGCAACAGCGCCATCACCAGGGTGTAAAGATGCTCCTGTCACTTAGTGGAGCTCTGCTGTGCTGACCGTGACCTGCCTCATTCCTGCTGGCAACCATTAGTCTGCTCTTTGTCTGTATAGCTTTGTTACTTTGATGTTGTTAAATACATGGAAACATTAGATGTGATCTTTTCCATTATGTTGTTGTTTTATATTTTAACAAACTTTATTTTTAAAAAATAAGCTATGTACAACCTTTTACATAATTCAAGTCTAAGGATTAAGCAGTGAATCTTCAGTATAATAAATCCGTTTGTACTGGGGGTTAAAGAAGTCATAATATTTCACCCTTGTAAAAATGCCATAGAGTCTAAATCACAGCTAGGATTCTCAGTGATTCTAATGTTTTCTCTTACACAATAGGGGTTTAGTCAGTTTTAAGAGAAACCCTTCCATACACGCTGTCCTCCACTCCTTTGTCACCGAGGTCCATCAGCTCATACAATGAACCAGCTGGCTGCAGCAGCCCTTTTGTTTTTGTCTCTGGCTGCTGTGATGCAGCCCTTTGAATCCCATCAGGACCCCAGCTGCTGTTGACAAGCGAGTAGTTACCACCCTTTGAATTTGCTCATTCAGCTGTAGCCAACCACAGAACATCATGACCTAGATCCTTGCTGCTCTAGGCTGGATCATAATAAAGGCCTGACTTGTTGAATTGAAAGGATGCATTGCCTGTATCAATAGCAACAGTGATGGGCCCCATGGTTGCCACAGCCATCGTGAATGCCTTTTCCCTTTGGGGAATGTCCCAAATCCAGTGCCATTAACCAAAGAAAACTTGGATCTGTATTCACAAATTTTATTTTTTCCTTCATGTGGCTGGAAACCTCCTGTGTTCTGATCTCTGTATTCTTTAATTTTTTATTAGTTTTCTTGTTACTGTAGGAAATCACCCAGCAAAAGCAACTTAAAGAAAGAAGAATTATTTTGGCTCAAAGTCCCATGGTACAGTCTGGTTGGCAGAGGCACTGAAGGCATTGCATACAGCAGACGGTGGGGGGGCGTGTGAGGTGGAGGGGATATGCCTGGTGACATTGTGTCTGCAGTCTTGGAGGAGGCCCTGAAGACATTGCATGCAGCAGGAGGGAGATGCCTGGTGACATTGTGTCTGCAGCCTTGGAGGAGACACTGAAGGCATTGCATGCAGCAGGAGGGAGAGGCCCTGGTCACATTGTATCTGTAGTCTGGAAGCAGAGAGCAAATGAGAAGTGGGCCAGGATATAAAACTTCAGAGCCCCCCTACCATGCACTTATTCCAAGGCTCCCTCACCTCAAGCTTCCATATCTTCCCAAATGGCACCACCAGCTGGGGATAAACTGTTCAAATACCCAGCCTGTGGGTGACATTTCACCTTCAAAGCACAGTAATGAAAGGCATCGCACCTGACTCCACCGCTGAACCACCGAATGGCTTCACGAGAACCCCTGAATACCTTCACCCAGAACCAGAACAGCCCATGAGGTTCTACTCACTCCCCCAGATCAGCCTGCCCTTCTGTGGACACCAGTCCTGTCAATGCACCAGACACTCTAAAAGCCTGACAACCCCTCTCCTTGGTTCATCACTGTAGGCACACAGCTTGGCTTTCTCTGATCCACTAATCTGGGCCCTTAAAGATGTTCAGTTTCTATCCTGAAAGTCATTCATTGCCCACCCATCAGTGAGTTCTGGTCCTGTAATCAGTATAGGAGTAAGGTACGGAGCAACAGTCAGGGAGGCAGTGTCCCAGACCCAACGTGAACAGAAAGCAGGAGAGTATTGAGAGGTCCCACCAGGAGGAAGTCTAGATGCCAAAGTGCTGGAGGGAAGTTGTCACGGGGATTTTGTCATCAGAAGGTAATCAAGGCATGGAACTTTTCTGAACTGTCATGTCTGAGGAGAGAGGTTGAGCATCCAGGCATGAGCAAAAGGGAATGGGAGCAGGAGTGCCCACAAGATTTCACAGTAATCATTCGGATTAGGTCTGGAAGGTGACTTTTTTTTTTTAAAAAAAAAAAGATTTATTTATTATGTATGCACACACCAGAAGAGGGCACCAGATATCATTATAGATGGTTGTGAGTTACCATGTGGTTGCTGGGAATTGAGCTCAGGTCCTCTGGAAGAGCAGCCAGTGCTCTTAACCTCTGAACCATCTCTCCAGCCCCTGGAAGGTGACTTTTGTAGTGACCCAGCAAATTCTGGTAAAACTGAATAACTAGCTCCTATATCCAAGAAAATGAGATAGCCTTACCAACTAACATTACCTGAGGCCCATTAAGGGTGATAGTGATGGACCAATGATCTCTGGTCCCAAGCAGTCAGAAATAATCAATCCTAGGAAACTCACCAAGCTCGAATTTCATGATTAGGACCTTGTAGGAACAGAAGCAGGGCACAGAAACTGGAGTCTTTCTCAACACTTGATTTCCAGTATGCTTCCTATTGACACAGGGGACCAGGGCAATGTGACAGCCATGGATTGGGGCAGGCTCTTGCCCAGTAGCTCAAATGAGTGGAAAAAACATCACTCCTTTGTTTAACTTACCCTGTAGTTACCCCAGAAACAAGGGTGCAGCTAGCATTTGGTATTTAACCTGACCGTATTTGAATTTTGGGGATTTAAGGTACTTCTTTTATTAAAGACCTGGAAGGTTACTTTTACACATCTGAGCAGTGTAGGGTCTGTCCTCTAATCCTTGAGGGTTTTTTCCCATATTGGGTACTGATTGAAAAATAAAGTGAAGCTTAAGATATAATCTCCCTTTCACCACTGTCTGACATGAGGTTTGCATAGTTAGTCATGGTTTTTGATAAATTGGAGGGAAATAAGGCCAGATTTTCCTCAGCCCCCTGGGTATCCTTTTGGTTTTGTCAGAACCGAGTGACTGAGGAGTCTCCTTTTCCATTTCTGCCAGGAGACAAGCATCATAAAGCCCTGGAGGATTATCTGAGTAGGTTGTTATTGGGGTCAGTTGGTGGACGGGTTGGTAATGGAGTCAGTTGGTGGATGGGTTGGTATTGGGGTCAGTTGGTGGATGGGTTGGTAATGGGGTCAGTTGGTGGATGGGTTGGTATTGGGGTTAGTTGGTGGACGGGTTGGTACTGGGGTCAGTTGGTGGACGGGTTGGTACTGGGGTCAGTTGGTGGGCGGGTTGATGATGGGGTCGGTTGGTGGACGGGTTGGTAATGGGATCAGTTGGTGTACAGGTTGGTACTGGGGTCAGTTGGTGGATGGGTTGGTAATGGGGTCAGTTGATGGAGTTGTCCTGGCACCAGCAGAGACACAGAGAGAGTCAGCATGTGCCAGGGTTGCTCTCCAGATCTACCCCGTGTCTTCGGGCAATACAGTAAAAACCATCGGGACACAGATGTCATGCTAGGTTAGGTCAAAGAGGGAGATACAAGAGTCAGATAGCTCCCTAGGAGACAGACAAGGGAAGATAGACAATAAACAACTTGGCAGGCTCTTCGTTTCTTCACCCAAGATAAAGACTCAGAGGACTTCATCCATCTCCTTGCTGCTGACTGGTCCAAGCATATGCTAGGCAGGTTCACCTGAGCCAAGAGTCAGTCAGCTGCTTCTCCTTCATACAAGATGACCAATCCCAAATGGGAGAGAATCCCACCACAGGCCACCAAAGCCCATAACGAACCCAAGTCCTCTGGATCCCCTTCCCATCTGTGGAAACCTGTATTTATGTTCTCTCTCTCTCTCTCTCTCTCTCTCTCTCTCTCTCTCTCTCTCTCTCTGTGTGTGTGTGTGTGTGTAATAAATTTGATTACTTGCTGTGACTGCAACTTTTCCTGCCCTTTAATTCTTTAACAGCAAGAAAATGAACTGGACCCAGAACCTCTAGACTGCATATTTAGGGGGCATTGTCTGAGATTTCTTCTGAGGATCACCAACTTATTAAGGTCAGCATAAACCAAGACAAACTGTCAAAGAGAGGGCTTCTCCTTTAATCCCAGAATGGGACCCCCCCATCAAGATGAGTATTATGAAATCCCTGGGCTGTTTCTCCATTTTCTCTGACAGAAGGAGCCCCCTTTGGAAGATTTTAGCTCTGAGATTTGGGTATCAGAGAGCAAGAGAATTTTTTTTCATACAGTTCTGGCTGAAATTCCACACTGGCAACCTCCCCCTGGGACTTTTGGGACTAATGACTGACAGCTGGCTCTAGAGAGACTCCATCCTGAACTTTATTCCCAGTGAGATTCAATTTTTGCCTTCATCCTGTTCATCACAGTCTTTGACAATCAACTGAAATTCCATCAGCAATTCATTTATCTCTGTGTCCATCACTTATCTAACTCAGAATGAAAGAACTATTAACAAAGGAGCTAAAACTATCTAAGAAGTCTTTTAACAGATTGGGACATTCGCTGCTCTAGATGCTATCTGACTCTTATCCCAAAACTTGCAACCAGAGACCACATAGTGCCCACTTCTGGCCTAAATGCAACATGAAACACAATTCTGAGAAACTAGCTGTGAGAACCGAATTAATGGAGAATACTCTCATATGGTATTGACCCATCTATATGTCATTCCCGAGTAAAAAAGAATCAACTCAAAATGTATCAAAGACTTTAGTGTAAGATCTGAAACTTTGAAACTCCTTGAAGCAATATAAGAAAAAAGCTTCAAGACACAAATATGGGAAAGAACTTGCTGTATATGACTCTTGAAGACCAGTGTTGAAAGATGGGATGACATTAAATCCAGTGGCATCTCCACAGCAAAGGGAACAGAAAGAAGTGTTTGCTAACTGTTCATCTGACAAGGGACTAATAGCCACAATATAAAAAGAACTTTTTTTAAAAAATCCAATAAATAAGCAGATAAAAAAAAGTTCTCAAAAGAAGTATAGCAGTCAGTAAATACCCGAAACTATGTCCACCATCCTTAGTCAAGAGGGTCAAGCAAGATGAGAGCCCATCACGTGGCTACTGTAAAGAGAGCAAAAGAACATGGGCAATGACGTGGAGAATTGTTGGTGGGATTGTCAATGAAGACAGTCACAATGGAGATCAATTTAGAATTATCTCAAAAGCTTAAAGATAAAACTGTTTTATAACCAAGCTGTCCCGCTCCAAGGTGCATGCCAAGAGAAATCAAAGTCAGCATAGTACCTTAATACATACATGTTTAATCCAGTACTTTTCACAATTATCGAGTTGTAAAGAAAACTTAGACATCCGTAACAGTTCAATGGATGAGGAAAACAGTGTCTATGCACATGACAGGGTATCAATTAGCCATGAAGAAGAAGAAACTGTCATTTCCAGGAAGATATATGGAACTGGAGCCATCATGTTTTAAATCATGTTTTAAAATCATTTCTGAAATCTAGAATTAAAAGACTAGCATGTGAAATTGGGAGTGGGTGGGCTGGGAAAGAAGGGACCAGTGGGAAGGAAGGTAGAGAGGATAATGGGGGATGGACGTGATGAGACTACATGGTACACATGCATGTGAGTGTCACGATAAGTTCCATCAGTTCATATGATGCATATATGCTAATAATAAGCAAAACTGTTTAAAAAAATTAAAAGACACCATGTGGGTCTGGAAGATGACACTCAAGCACCTGCCCCAACCCATGGGCCAGGACAATCAGTGCTATTGCAATGAACAAGTCATGAGCCACATGGCAGCAAGTAAAGGAATAGAAATGGGTTAACTTAAAATGTTAGCAACAGGTCTAAGCTATCAGATGAGCATTTATAACTAATAATAAGTCTCCGTGTGGTTATTTGAGAACTAGCTAGCAGAAGAGAAAAGTTCACACCACCGTGGATAGATGAGCTGGCCCCAAGGGCATGAGAATGGAAGAGCTGTCCCTACCCCTCACCTGGGTAGTGTGGGAGAGCTGGCCCTGAATGCCTGAGAGCCTGTGAGTTGGCCCCACCTCTTGTTGGCTACAGCACTCAAGAAAGTTGACCCAGCGCCTCACCTGGGCAGCAGAATTGAGCTTGCCCTGGCATGGGCACAGGAGAGCTGGTCCTGCTCCCCACCTGGGTGAAGCATGAGAGCTGGCCCTGGTCACCACCTGGGGTGAGGGGAGCTAACCCCAAGGTCTGAGAGAGGGAGAGTTGGTCCTGCCCCTTGCCAGCTGTCACAGCAGGAGAACTGGCCCCACTCCTCACCTGAGCAAAGCAGGGGAGCTGGCCCTGGTGGTGTGGGTGCAGGAGAGTGGGCAGACTGTCTAACTCAGCTACCACCCAGGCCCAGATTCGGGGCTTTGAGTCAGTCCACCAATAAAAGTTAATAAATGAATATAAAGAGATTATAAAGAAGTCGATGTGTACAAAATACAGCTGTTTGGGGGTCACTGTCCTGTAAATCATGCTTCTCAATCTGAAGGAGACAGTTTGAGTGTTGGAGAACACGGCAGGATTTTTCCTGAGAAAACCTGAGATAATGTCCAAGTCCTGGGAAGATTTGGTAACCTTTGTTGATAGATACCACCTGCCAAATTTCAGGAGGTCTCCCTTGATCAAACCTGATCCATGTTATTCCTGAATGAACCAACAGCCTCTTGTTCTCTATGGAAACAAAAGCAAAACCTCTTCTCTAAAGCATTTTTAATTTCCATTTGATAAATACAGTTTTTGACTTTCACTTTAAAGTTAAAATAGCCATAAAGTATCTAGGTTGGCTCAATTCTGCTGTCCTGCTCACAATCCAGTGTCTCCCAGCAGCTGTCTCTTGCCCATCAGGAATCAAAACATTTAAAACCAACACAGCAGTATACAGGATCCAGATTCCTTGTGTATTTCCCATCTTTCTTGTAGCTTTTTTTCCTTTTTCTCTTACTGTCTTGCTGTCTCTTTAAAGACTTTATTATTTTTAATCTATTTATTTATTTGACTGTCTATACCCATTTTTTTCTTTCTTAAGCCTACACACATTATAAAACACATTGGAACCTGTTTACAGGTTTTTCCATCTGGATCTCTTTTTCTATGTATCTTTGAGACTCTTTTGTCTGCTGCAAAAAACTATAGGACCTCTGTAGAGTTTCTGTGGCTGGCTTAGCCCACTTCTCTGGCCAGGAAAGCCAAGCCTAAAGCTCACAGTCCAGTCATACGTTTGTGACCAAGAACTACATCAACTCTTTCTAGCTATGGAGGCTGGTACCTGTGTTGCCACAAATGGTTTTTACTTAGCTTGCAATTTCTAGTTTCTATTTAATGCTGCTGTCTGAACATCAGCACCTTTTAAAGGAATTGTGTCCTTTTTTTCTTTCTTTTTTTTTTCTTCCAGCTTTCTTAAGCCCTGATGAAAATTTGGCCCCATATTGTGTACCAAAACATTGTTTGTTTTACTCCTCTAACTCTTTTGTCATTTGGGGGGCACACCACCCAGCACCTAAACAAATCATGCCTGGTCTTAGCTAGGCTTGTTTCTAGCCAATTTTTCTTATCTTAAATTACTCCATCTGTCTTTTGCCTCTTGGATTTTATCTTTATCTACTTCTGTATACCTTTCTTTACTTTTTTCCTCCATGACTTGCTGTGTAGCTGGGTGGCTGGCCCCTGATGTCCTCCTCTCCTTGTTCTCTCTTGCTCTTTCTTCATGTTCTTCCAGATTTCTCCTTCTATTTATTCTCTCTGCCTGCCAGCCCCACCCATCCTTTCTCGTGCCTTGCTATTTGCCATCCAGCTCTTTATTAGACCATCAGGTATTTTAGACAGGCAAAGAATTACAGCTTCACATAGTTAAACACGTGCAGCATAAAAGAATGCAACACATCTTTGCATCATTAAAACAAGTGTTCCACAGCAGAAACAAATGTAACACATCTTAATCTCCTACAATACCCAGAACCATTTGCTCAGGGGTGGCCCCTCCCACAAAGGGCTGAGCCCTCCCACATCAGAGAGTACCCTTCAGGATTGCCTGTAGACAAATATTATGGAGGCATTTCCTTAATCGGGGTTCACTCTAACCAGATGACTCTAGCCTGTGTCAAGTTGCCATAAAATCAGCCAGCACATGCATCAGAGACCAACATGCAGAGAAGTCCCAACTGTGCTAGGGCTTCAGTTTGTCTGCCTCCACTGTTGACAGAACTTATCAAATGACCATTCATTTGCCCTGATGTTTGTCCATCTAGATCTGCTGTCTGTCTACTCCCCGCACCCATCTGTCTGGATTTAGCTCCACCCTTTGCCTCTACAGCATCCACAATCCTGTACTATATTTTTGAACACTGATTAGAATCTGAGGCTCAACACAACTCTGGCCTGGGACTCAACTCTGTACCAACACCTCCAGCAGTATCCATCAGCAAATCCCCACAGAGATCCCCTTTGAATCTCTACCAGCTTTCTGCCTGCTTCCAGTCCAGCCTCTTGAACTTCTCTTCAACCCTTTATAGCTATTCTATAAACACACACACACACACACACACACACACACGTTTTGTGTAATGTGTAATCTGAGAATTAATTAGTAATTAAGATTGGACTAAAACAACCTGTGTTTTGCTTGGCCAGCTATGAAGGGAAGTTGGAACTATTTGGCAAATTAGAGGCAGTAAGACTGATTCACTTTGTAAATTAATTGCTGTGCGATCTGGCAGTGTGCATACACTGTAGAAAGACATAAGCATGTCTGTTTTCTGTCAGCATGCTCACAGCCGGCTTGCTGGATGACATTACCACTTGACATACTTCTATGGGCATCTTCAATTGCTCATGTATAGCAGAAAAAAAGAGGGGTCCAGGTTGCCAATGAGTCTAGGCCCCTTTTTCTTCCCCAGCAAAACACATCAGGTTGTAACCAGGATGTAACACATCAGGTACATGACATTACTGTTGAGATCATCTTCCCATTCTAATTTCTTTTGTAAAATTAAGCTTTTATGTGAACCTTTTATCCTTCCATCTCAGAACAGTGGTGGGGTTACAAAGTTTCCTCCGCTCGTCAGTTTCCTCCGCTCGTCTTCCATCCTGATGAAGAAACACAGGGTGCTTTGACTGTTATATGACCCAGACATCCCATGTTTCTCCAGCAGGTTTGAAGTAAGTGGGATCTTGGTATTCTTCTGATAAAGGTAAAGAGGTTGTAGCTGAAGCATTGAAGGAAAGCATCCCTCGCTAGCCCTGACTCAGAGCCCATAAACCCTCCCATGAACTCCACATCCAGCCTGGTGGCTGTCAGCATGCTTAGGCAGAACGCGCTCCTGTCCCCGCCCATGACAAGGATCTGCTGCAGATAACACTTGTCGGGTCCGGCAAAGGTACTCATCACTCCGTGCTTCCTTCTTGGGAGACTCATTGCAGATCTCAGAATGAGAATAGTTTGAAATTCTCCCTTCCAGGAACGCCGCTGCTATGGCTTTGGGAGCGACTCCAGCTTCGGTTTCGACAAAGACAAAGCACTTTTTGCTGATGTTTCTGAAAATAAGGATTAAAATTCCTCACAGTTTCTTAGGGTCAGGATTTTGGGGAGTGTGCCGTGGCTTTGCAGGCTTTGCACTGTGTCAGCTTGATGAGGCTGAACTGTAATCATCGGCGTTCCCCCCCCAGCGTTTTTCCTGATAGAGTGGGCTCCGGCAGACACTGCTACCTGAAAACTGTAGGGGGCGCAATAGCAGCGAGTTTGGAACCCAAATCCCCACCCTGCTCCAAGTGATCAGCAAGCCTCCACCACTCAACTATTCTAAGGTTTGAGCTGGCTTCCTTACGAGTATTTTCTCATCTACAGAAAACACACCTCCTAGGATTTCGTTCCCCAGCATCCATTCTATTCTTTTTCTTTTGTGTGTGTGTGTGTGTGTGTGTGTGTGTGTGTGTGTGTGTGTGTGTGTGTGTGTGTGTAGCATTATTTAAACCCCAGCTGGAGGAAAAGGAAGCCCAAGAGCATTTGGAGCATAAAAAGGTGTTTCTAATCCTGTGTGGCTAGGCTCAGGAGTGCCCCAAAGATGCTGCAGATAGAAGCTGAGGAAGGGGTGCTCTACTGCCTGGTCTTGGGACTAGAGGAGTATGCTGACAGGGATGCCCTTTTCCACTCCCGAGGTTCCGGTACTGTGGTACTGTCCCTCTTTCCTTAGGAACACAATGAGAAACTTGCTTTCAGCTTCCCTGAATTCCCTGGATGTAGCCCCAGGAGATATAACAAGTCAGATCCCCAGGACCTAATTAAAAAGGAAGCTAATACTTTGCATAATACTCTCTGCCTCCAATACATGCTGAACAAGGGGGAAATTAACCATAAGATAAAACCTTAAATTCTAATGCCATTTTATAACGAGCTTATCTTGTAAAAGTTAAGTATAATGACCTAAACTGCCTTATGTACAGGCAGGCCTTCATGACTCTTTACCAGGATGGGTAACTATGCAGAAAAAAAAAGGAAGAAACTAGGTCTTACAGTGAAGATCAGGACTAAAACCTGCTCTACATATCTGCTGTCCACAGCATGCCACCTAGAGTGCCTGAGCCCTCAGGAATAACCAGAGCCCATGCTACCTTTCCATAGACCCTCAGCAATACAACAGAAAAGACTGGAAGCATTTTGGGGACCCCCATCTCCATCCATCTCCTCCCTGACTCACCCTAATCTTATGAGGACTTCCCCAAACTCCAACTCTCTGACTGCATTTTGCAGTAGGCACTTGCCGTCCTGTTAACATTCCCTCACACCAGGCCTACTGCTCCGACTCTTTCTTTTTGCTGCCAAAGATGATTCTAAAACTTACTAAGCCAAATAACTAAACTAGCCCAAGAACCTTCCATAATTCAGGAATCTCAACTGCTGAAGACTCAGGAACTGAGACTGGAGAACCCACCCTTGCGTATGATCACCTTGCAGGACTGAAGATACTCAGGACAGATTGACAGACAAGCAAAGGAGTCTTGAAGATCTCCCAAGAGCTAACCCTGTTCCCTCAAAGAGAGAGATGTGAATATCTTACCTTGATGGAGCTGTGTCACGTGTGTTCACATTTACTTCTATGTAATCATTTGTGTGTTAGTCTATGTTGTGGTGGCATAGGATGGAGGTCAGTTTGTCTCTAAATTTCCCTAAAATACCCAGCATCTAAATAAAGGGCCATCTAAATACCCCTTTTCATTTATTTTCCCTATACGTTGCTATGATAATAATGTCATCTTGAGACGCCTACTGTGATGGTTAGCTTGTCAACTTGATAAGCTCGAGTCCCCCAGTCTGGAGGAGGGGATGTTTACACTGAAGTATGTTGTGGGTGTGTCTGGGGTGGGTTGTCTTGATTGCCTCAGTTAACATGGGGAGACCTACTCTGAATGTGGAAAGTTCCTTCAGGTAGCGGCCTGTTGAAGAACATGAAGGAAACCTTGCCTTCTTTGCTCGATCGGCCTGCACTCGTGCCAGTGAGTCTGTCTACTCTGTGGCTACTGCTGATTCCCCCCAGTCATGTTAGAACCAGGTGGGGTTTTTTGGCAGGGGAGGGTGTGGCTGCTGATGTGGGCTGAAGCCAGTGGTTTTCCTTGAATCTTCCAAACATTCTGGGTCAGACTGGAACTACTGAGGCACATGGCATCATGGACTGAGAAACTGCAGGGCTCTCAGCCTCTCCGGTGTGAGGGAAACATTGCTGGGCTATGACACACCCTACAGACCAATCTAATAAATCTTCTTTTAACCCATGTTGATCCTATCAGTTCCGCTCCTCTAGAGAATCCCAACCATAAAATTATTTCATTGCTAACTGTAATTTTGCTACTGTTATGAATTATAATGTATGCAGGAGAGCTGATATGTGGCCCCCACAACAAGGTCACGACCCACAGGTTGAGGACCACTGTTTTAGGCTCTGCTATTCCTACAGTCTTTAGATTGGAATTGTGACTTAGCCCTTTTTAATTAATAAACTGAATCTTAAGTCAGTTTTATTTGAAAATCTATCTCTATAAGCTATATCTTAGTGTGTTACAAAACAGCTAAAATTTTAAGTTTGTTTTTCAAAATAACTGATCACAGCATGGAGGTCAATGCTAAAGTGGATGGAGGTCCAATGTGTTGGCTCCAATCCTGAGTCAACGAGGCCCCAGGAGACTGACGTCTCTCTCAAAGCATCCCAAAGCTTTGACAAACCATCTGTCTTCTGGATCAGAGAGGCTACAGAGCCCCAGATGGTGGACTTTATCCAGGGTACAATTCTATGAAGAAGAAAGTCAACACAGGGGGACATTCCCCCTTGTGCTTCCAGAGGACACAGCAGGGCCACTAAATTTTTAAGGGAAAAACAACAATTAAGGCCCTATACAAGGCTTTCAGTTAAACCCTGTATATGAGCTACTGATATACTAGATAGAATAGTCACAGAGCCCTCCCAACTATCAATCAAAAAGGCTCCCATTATGCACATGTTTTCAGGTGAAGCTATCCAAGTTTATCAGCCTTGCAACCTTACCATCAGGCCTTGCTGTTTCATTATTTCTCACAGATAGTTGTGCTCCATGGTTGTGACGTTACACAATAGTCCCTTTAGTCGTTTCCACTGTCAATCAGTTTCTTATTAAAAGTGTTCACTTGCAGCATGGAAACTGGCCAGCCTCCCCGCCCCCTCCCCACATCTCCAGCAGATGCCATTATGATGAATGAATGTGCGGTGGAGAGACGGGAAAGATGGGGGAGCAGAGCAGAGCATGTGCTGTGGGGGGAGGCGGAACTGGAGATGTGATGTGTGCAGAACAGGTGTGAGGGAGGGCTGAGGTTGACAGTGGAGCAAGCCATTGCCCGTGAGGGTTGGCAGGGCTGTGTGTAGCAGCCTGCAGCGTATTCAGACACAGACTCGGCCCCTGGAACAGGCTGCCTGGCCACAGGATCACCCTGGCTCTGAGCAATGACAGAGGCCCCTAATGAGGAAAAGTCCACTTTCTGGATTGGACCTCTGCAAAGAACGACTGTTGTCTGTGATGCTGCTGAGGGCCGTGTGTGGGTCTGGGGTCCTACTGCAGCTGGGGTCTATGTTGCTGTCCACGGCCCACGTCTCTGCCAAAGGCCACATGGATGTCTGTGGTCTGTGCTGCCTGTCTGAAGCCATGTTGATGTTTGAGGACCTGCTACCACTGGAGGCCACACTGATCTGAATGGCCTTTACTGCCACCTGCGGCCATGATGATATTTGGGCCAAGGGCCTTGTCAGGGTCCGTGGTCCTACTGCAGCCAGGGTCTGTGTTGATAGCCATGGCTCGTGTTAAGCACCCAAAGGCCATGTAGATGTCTGTGGTCTGTGCTATAGATGGATTTTCCTTTGGGCTGACAGCTCACAAAGAACTACACAGAGACCTATTAGTTATGAAAGCTCAGCCTTAGCTTAGGCTTGCTCCTAACTAGTTCTAATAACTTAAATTAACCCGTATCTTTTAATCTGTGTTCTTTAACATGACTCAATGACCTCACATCTTTATACTGTCTATCCTGCTTCATCCGCTCTGGCTGCCAACTCCCTTTCTTCCTGCCAGCATTCTCTCTCTGCCTGGAAGTTCCATCTTTGCTGCTATTGGCCATTTGGCTTTTTGTTACACCAATCACAACAATACATCTTCAAGGTGTACAAATATCCCACAACACCGTGTTACAACCTGAAGCCATGTTGATGTCTGAAAGGCCATGCTGCTGCCAGGAGCCATACCGATGGAAATGGCCTGCACTGCCACCTAAGGCCATGTTGATGTCCGTGGTATGGGATGCCTTCTAGGGCCCTGTCTGGGTGCATGGTCCTACTGTGGCCGGGGTCACTGGGAGTTTGACCATGCTCTGGTGAGTATATGGACAACTCAAATAAGACTTATTTGGGGGATATCATAAGGGTGAGGGGCATACATGGGAGGACTGGGAAGTGAGTATGGTCGGGGTGTGTGGTGTGAAATTCTCAAAGAATCAATAAAAATATTGTTTTGGAAAAAATATTCCCTTGTATCTTTCCACATTCTTAATATTTCTCTCTGTGTATCTCTATCTCAGTCTCTGTTTCTGTCTCTCTGTCTCTCAGCCTCTCTGTCTCTGTCTTTCTCTCTCTCCTTGTGTGTGTGTATGTGTGTGTGTCTGTGTGTGTGTGTGTGTGTGTACCCTCTGTGTGTGTGTGTGTTTTAATAATCCCTGAGAGCAAAGTACAAAATGTGTCTGTTGGAACAGGCATAGTCACAATTGGCATAATTCTGCTTTTTCCTAAGCCTTGTATTTTAATTTTGTAAAATTTGTGTTTTCTACAATACACAATGATTTCAGACTAAACTTGTGCTACTATGGTGATTCCAGGCAGTTCTTACTACTGGAGACCCAGAGCCTCGTCTCCAATCTCGAGGTGAGACAGAAGAGTCTGGTGGTCTCTCGTAGGCAAGGACTATGTCCTGATCAGCATGGAAATAGTTACAGGAGACCGAATGACCGTCACCCTTCTGCTCCCCCAAAACAATTTTTGTACCACAGTTCTCAGGGGGAATATTGAGTCAGGAGAACGGGGCACAGTGTTGTGCTGGCTAATTTTATGTCAGCTTGACACATGCTAGAGTCAT